>MU223514.1:2442057-2459307 GCA_018584345.1 Thuja plicata | reverse complement strand
GTGTGTGTGTAATAGCTATAATATGTGTGTAAATAAGTTAATGATGTGACTTAGCATATGTATATGTTTGTATATATGGGTCACACATATTTGCCTATATATATATATATATGATTTTATGGGTGTGTATAAAGATATGAATATGTGTATTATTTTTGTGATGTAATATTGTATTTTGATATAAAATAAAATAAAAATAATAAGAGAACTAAATATCATTATGTCTAATTGGAAAAACTAGCTTTTAAGGAGATTTGAACTCGAGACCTCCTAGGAGTAAGGCTAGCTAGTTTCCAATGGGCTATATGAATTACTTCATCATATTTTTTATCATCAATATATTTGAGTAATTCATAATATTATTTAATTTAATAAATAATTAAACTTTTGACTTATCATTCATGGGAATAATTGATTAATTTGAAACCAACTATAGAAGTTGGACAAGTTGCTTCCCGTAAAGCAACTCCTCCAACCATATAGCTATCTATATGTATAGGTGAAATATTTTATGGGAAGGAGACCTGGTTTTTAGGTGATTCTGAGAATAGCCTTTGGAATGTGAAAATGTTGTTATTTAATTAAGAATTTAGTAAGAGATGAGTGTTTTATTTTGTTGAGAAAATGGAGAAATGGTTGTTGCAAGAAAAATACAGCCCTGATACAGAGGCCATATTTGTTTAACCAACCGTTGGATCTTGCTAATTTTTAATATGTTGGTAAGAATACAATTGTGTCACCTCTCACTAGAGTGATAGAAGAAATACAATTCATTTCAAAATTTATAGATCGTTGTGCATGGGTCTATCCAGGAGGATAGCAAGAAGGAAGTTGGACAACCTGGAGGTTTATGGAATTTCTGAAACCCCAAGAGAATTTTTTGGAGGACTCCAGGTAGAGTCTAAAACTAGAAATAATTTTCCTATGTCTATGTGATTTATTGGAGGAATTTTTTTTATTTTGGTTGTTGTATTATTGATCATATCTATAGATAAGTAATGCAGTTTAAACACGTTCGTAATGCAGTCTGGAAGTAAGTATCTGTATCTAATGTGTAGGATTGATGAGTTTGTCAATATCTATTATTGGGAGTGATTATTTATTCATGTGTGGTTTTTAATTCTATGTGAATTCTATGTTTGAATAGTGGTTAAATTCATATTTTATTGTTATTGAGTTTTGGAAGGTTTAGGATGTCATTTTATCACGCTTCCTTTTGATAGTTTATTTCATTTGGGACTATTTTCTTTATGTTCTTTATGTGATTTTTTTTGTATGAGAAAGCTTCATGTCATTATCAAGGTGTGTTTTGATGGCCATCTATTGTTTCTATTCGTATTCTTCTCATTGTTAGGGTTTGGACTCATCCTAAAGGTTTGAGAACTTAGGAGAATTTCCTAAACCTAGGGGCTAGATGTTTTGTAGTGGCTACAAGTCCCTTTTGATGGCATGTTTGAGTAGGGAAACAAGGTACCCTAGGAGAGTGGATCACCATAGGTGCCAGGACCCAAAGTGTTTGCTAGGAGATCCTATGGGTGAGTTCTTAATCAAGTGATAACCATTAAAATGAACTTTGGTTAAGGGTGGATTTAAAACATAATAAAAGATAAGAAGTGTTAAATTCCACATAGACCTGTTGGAGTACTGGTACCATGGGTAACGACCAGGGTGGATCCTTAAAATTTGAGAGGGGACCAATGTTACATGGTTGATATGGAGAATCCCAATACACATGATGTGTGATGACACTCAGCTAGTTGGTAATTTGGAGCCCTCACCCATATTTTGTGATGTTTGGATACTTGTTTGTATTTTGTGTTTTTTTTTGTTTTTTTGTTTTTTTTTTGTTTTTTTTTGTTTTGTTTTTTTTGTGTTTTGGATGGTTCTTTTGGGAAAGGTGTATTCTTAGCCTTAGATTTCCTTAGAGCTTGTGTGGACCTTGGTTCTATCTCCTAGCACAGGGGAGTGCAACTTCATAGTTTCACGTGGTTGGGTGATTAATCTTACAGAGGTATTGTTCGTGGTTTCATGGATGACTTTACCTTTGGATTCATGCTTGGAAGTTGTCAAGGATTTTACTTCTTCATGTACTTCAATGAATTGTAATTCTGATGTATTTATTTATTGAAAGCCCTTGTTGGGTAATGTTATGAAATGTAAATGAAGGGTGAATCAATGTAATGGAAATATGTATTTCTAGGTGAAAGAGGGAAAAGTTATGCTCTTACTTGTATATGTCACAAAACATTAAAATAATGTGGAATTTGTAATTTGTTTCCATCTTATGCTATCTTGTATTAAATTAAGTGATCTCTTGCATGAAAATTTATTCTTATGGTTCTCTCTTGTTTTGTGGATAAGGACCTAGCTTATATTGATATGATAAGTAAGTTCTCTTATATAGGAATAAAGGAATACTATGAAATGATTGGTTAATGAGTGAAATTGTATTTATATCAAAGTGAAATGTTATTGTTAGACAAGAATAACTATAGGGAATGATTAATGATAATGGAATTGCAATCATGGTATAGCTTTATAATTGATAAATGAGATGCCAAATATTAAGGGAAGTTTATAGAAAAGTAGTACAAGAGATTTCAGATTTAGCGTAACCTTTGATAGTAACTTAATAAATTGATTCACATATTATTAACTTATGATTAATGTTAAGAATGAGTTAGGAACATTTTGGTTGGTGCCTTAAAATATATCTAGTATAATGTACATCTAGGTGGTAGGGTATGTGATAATGAATGATAATCTTTACCCTAATGTCTATATGAAACTAAATCTATAAGATAGTTTATAGATGTTATGAATTCCATTAGTTAGTTATGAATAATGGATTGTGTTGGTGAATTAAATGATGGTGACTAATCATTGATACATGTTCATGAGATAATAATCATTAATTCTGAAGTGTTATAAATATGTTAGAATTGTAATTCATTATGAAGATCTTAATTGTAATTAAATTAATTAATATGGTTTGAGTAGCAGTGCTAGGGAACCTGTGAGGACTTAGGAATCTTTAGTTATGTTACTTTCATGTTTTATGAGCATATGTGTATTGACTCTTTTGATAATATGTGTCGTAATAGTTTAAAAAATATTGACTTCATCTTTAGAGGTTAGATGGCTAGTCCTCTTGGGTTCCCTAGCGGGGCATTACAAAATAAGTATTAGTTGAAGTAATAAAATTGAATATAAAAATTATAAATAAAAATAAAAATATTTAATAAAAAAACTTAATAATGTATCAAAATAATTGATCTTTTTTATAGCATAACATATATATATTTATATTTATAATGATATAAAGTACAACATATTTTTCTATTAAAAGTGATAAGTAATAAATACAATAGAAATAAAAACCACTTAATTGATATCATATAACAGATTTGACTAAATAAATCTTTACAAAATCAATGCAAATTTTTACCTTTATACCAAGTGTGAATAATATCATGATGGAGTGAAATTGGAAGGCAGATAAGAGAGAAAATATTGGAATCACTTCCCCACTAACCATAGACTTCTATAGGTTGACCCATATGTCACCAAAAATTTTAGGATTCTATCCTTAAAAAAAAGGTCACAAAATTTAGCACATAGGAAAAAAAAGAAAACCAAGTGCAAGAGATTAACTAACTCTTACAACACATAATGTATCAATCATCTCACTAAATCAATTCCCTTGGCCAAAGTTTAGTGGAATATAACATGAAATATTATGTATATCACAATAATGAAAATATTACATATACAAACATGACTGCTCCAAAGTGATGACTATTGCTTACTATTGACACAGCCAAGGTAGGAGGGTCCAAGGAAATGAACTAACCAACCTTGTAGCAAGAGTTACACAACATAAACTCAAAGATTTCAAGAAGAAAATACAATAATCTAGAGTATGGAACACACATTTTTATTAATGGGTAAAACAATTACAAAGCTCTGCAATAACAATCAACATGCCTAGCGCAAATGCCAAGGACTTATTACAAATAAAACTAACTTATTCTTCCTAACCTATGACTATAAACAACCTTCTTCAAAACCCTATCTTACTACCTTTGATCTCTATCTTCCTTCCCCCAAAACAAGGACCAAGATCCAACCTAAATACATGACGCTGGCCTAATAGGTCGACCTCAAGATTACATTTCCCAAGAGAAACAAAACATGTTACCAACTAACTCTAGTCGACCTCTGATCAAAGATTTTTAATAAATGAATAAATCACAAAGAGAAATCATACACAAAAGTCAAAAAACACATAGCTACATAGGAAAATGAGCCATTAGCATCACCCATCAAGGAAATCCAACCAAAGATCCAAGCACTAAATGATTCAATAACATGAAGAACACATTCTAAAGACAACAAAATAATCCAGCATAACTTTAGGCACGATACTCCAAATGAGTTGCGATCATAGGACAAGCTTCCTAATGATGTGTAGAACACAAATCTAAGACAACAATGACTAAGGATCTGTAGAGCTCGACCATGAAAAAAATACAGTAACTAGTGATTAAGAACATAAAACTTCAAATGTGTTTGGTTGATGCAATATTGCAATAAACCCAAGATGCTCTTGCATCAGACATCCAGGTTTATTTGAAAAGTGAGCCTCTTACTTTTCTAGGATGAAGGAAAAACAAATCGGTTTAACTCCACCTAAGAAATCTATGAATAATACTCAACTTGTCTTTTTTGCACTTAACAAGATATTCCTCATCCTACCTTCCTCTAGTGCTTCGACCAATTTTGGTATCCAATAGTTGTTCAACCACCTCCTTCTACTTCTTAGGATACTAAAAATCACTCTCTAATCTATCTCCATCACTGCTATTTGATTCATGACTATAGATACAAAACTTCTTCATCTTCAACTTACTATAGATACCAACTATAAATCTACCTTTTCTTAGAAAAACCATCACTTCATCATCAACTTCAAATTCCTTATGTTTCCTCTTTCTATCAGCCCTCTCCTTATACTTATCATTCATGCCTTCCAAATGTTTCTCAACTCTATCTTGCAAATCCTTCGTATGATTGGTAAAATGTTATGCTTCAGCACTCCTCTTTTCTTCAACACTGATATCCCTCAATTTTGTTACTCCTTTAGGATGTAAACCATAAACAATATCAATATTTATTCTCCTAGTACTCTGATTCACCGAATTATTATAAGCAATATTTTCTTGTGACAAAACCAAATCCCAATTACCTACCTTCTCACCAGCCAAGCATCTTAGTAAATTACCCAAGCTCCTATTAATAAATGTAATCTATTCATCAGTCTATGGTTGAAATGTAGAACTAAAATTCAATCCTGTGTTAAGCTTCCTCCAAAATATCCTTGATAATTTCCTTGAAAAACAATTAGCTAAATGTACCCCATCTGATGTCTTCTTACAAGGAATAAAATGAGACATCTTTGAAAACATATAAAACACCACAAACACTGAGTCATTACCTCTTTGAGTATTTGGAAAACCAAGAACAAAATCCATGCTAATCCCCTCTGAAGGCTTCTCTAGTACAGGTAATGGTGTATACAATCTAGTATTCTAACTATTATGTTTAGCCATTTGACAAATCCTGCCCTTCTAAATGAAATTCTTAACATCTTTATGAATTCGTGGCCAATAATACTACTCCCTGATAACTCCCATTGTCTTACCAATCCCAAAGTGTCTAGCTAATCCTCCATTACCCCATATATCCTCTTGGTATACACAACTGAAATCCTTTGAACAATGATCCATCCTAAATAAAATAATCCAACAAAGAACTCCCATCGGTAACGAAAGGTTCTTTACAATCTTTCCAAGGTTCAGTAAAAGAAAGATCACCCTTATACAAAGTCTTAAATTTATCAAATCCAAGCATTGTCACCTTCATCTATGTCATAAGAATCCCTCTTCTACTTGAAGCATTAGCAACTTTATTATACTTAACACTCCTATGCTTCAACACAAATGAATAACTGTGTAATAATTCAACCCATCTCATATGTCTCTGATTCAACTTACTCTGACTATACAAATACTGTAAACCCTGATGATTAGTATACAATACAAACACATTAAACAATAAGTATTGTCTCCACTTGATAAAATCTTGAATAATAGTATAACATTATTGATCATAAACATAATATTTCCTCCTTGCATCATTCAAATTTTCACTAAAGTAAGCAACCGGTCTACCTTCTTGACTCAATACCGCTTTGATTGCACTTCCACTAGAATCATATTATACTTGAAATACCTTACTAAAATATGGTAGTGCTAACACAGTTTGTGATGAACTATAACGGATTGAATGTTTGAAAATGACAAATTTGATGATCCAAGATGTAGGAAGTTAATGCAAGACATTAAATCAATTAATGTATTGTATAGTCATTGATGTCAACTTAATATGGTATGAGAAATCATAACATATTGTCACAAAACTTGAAGATCCAAAAAGGAGAAAGTTTTGTCATCCGAAAAGCTATACACCGAGAGACAGTGTTACCTGACGGACAGTGAAACCTGAGCAGTTCACAGTGTTGCCCGATGGACAAGTGTAACCTGAGGGATAGTGCAAACTGATAGAAAGTGCAACTCGACGGACAGACACAATGGTACCTAAGAAAGTGATACTAGAGGAAGCATTACCAAGATAATTACAGTTGTCAACAAACAGAGTTGAAGTTGATCCTTGAGCTATCTGCAGTAGTCACCGAGCACAGCTGAAGTATTGACCAATGGGAATTGAAGTTAGGAAAATGACAAACAACTCAACTTGAAGGACCTAAAGATAGATTTAACTGATTGATTGCATTGTTTTCATCAACCAGTTAAAAGCTAAAGATAAGAAGAAGATTTAAAGCATGATTTATTCTAGAAAACAAGGAGTGTTTTATGGAATAAAGATAAAGCAAGGATAGAAATCTTTACGGATCATGAAGTGTTCAACAAAGGAAACAAGAAGATCAAATGGTGAAATGATGTCTATTGAAGAGACAAGAAATTCATTATGGAAAAGGGGAGGAATGCTGATTATATTATGGTGAAGAGTATATTCTTCATATAGACCTGATCATACAAACTGAGAAGAGTCAAGAATTATGCAGACACCGAGAAATAGAGAAAGAGCATTCACCGAGCAGAAATAAGAAGGGGAGAAAAGGAATTGAAGAGCATATTGATCAGAGAGATTATGGACTTGAAATAGATTTGAACATCTACAATGTAAGTTGTAAAATTGACAGATCAATTATTGTTTCAGTTTAACCATTGATTCAAAAAATTTCTTAACTGAGTGGGATTTAACCATTCTTATTTCATATCGAGATACATCCCAAGGAGTATCAAAAGGTTTTTCTAGTTGTCAGCATAGTGAATGCTAGAAGCAACAGATTTACCATCAGAGCCAGAAGCATCCATTTTTTCCTTCTTTTTAGCTATCTCCTTCCCCAAAATTTTGGCTTTAAAGTACTCATAAATGAGAATTAAAATCCCCTCATGCAGTGCAATATTTTCTATAGCCTTGTCCTGATACCCATTAATATTTTCATTGATGGAGGCACAAATGTAAAACAAGATTGAAATCAGCAAACTGTGTCTGAAGTGGTTCATAAGAACAAAATGGTAGGTTTTGATCCTATCAAACCTGGTGTACAGCATCACATAGGAGATGATAGCCTTAAGAACATATCTCCATAACATTTTGATACCTTCAGGAAGGTAATAAGTCCCAGCTTTGATGACATCCTTTTTCTCTTCCTCGTTCCTCATGAAATCACTAATCACAGAGTCAAATATTTGATGATCTCTGTAAAATTTATTGCCCACAATGGGGATAGAAATAACATTGGAGATGATCTCCTTAGTGAACATTTATTTTTTCCCATCTATCATCACACAACCCTCGTCCTACCTTTTCACAAAAATTTTAGTAAATGACTGTTTCCCACCATGATTTTTTTCTATGAAAGTAGAGATTCTACCTTGCTGAAGATAATTCCAGACCTTGGTCCATTTCCTCCATTTCTCACTGTCATTTGAGGGTTCCCTTTTATGTCTTTCGCCTCCCATCGCTTGGAAATAACTTAGAGTGGTTTTCTAGTGTTTTAGTCTGCAACTTTTACTTGCCAAATTGTTCTAGATAGTTCTACTAACATGCCTTAAAATGTATGTTTTAACATTGTGAATCGACACCCAGAAAGTGTGTGAGTGGGACTTGGCGTAATAATACATTCTTTCAATCCTATACTTTCCATTTATGGGAAAGCCTTTGCAAAGAGAAACATTAAATTTCCTGATTAATAAATTTGATTCCCTCCTTTCCCTTGATTCTGTCGTAATCAACTAAATCCTTCACCTCACGTGAGAGATCTCCATCGTTAAGCCATTTGATCTGTGTGTCACTTCTCACAACCAAATTAGCACACCACTCTGCCACCTAGTTGGCTTCTCTATACATGTGGGATATGTGTATTTGTTCAAAGGTATTTAATAGATTGTGTGTTTCTTCTATCATGTTACCAATAGCCCACGATGGAGGATGTAATTTTTTCAGGCAATTTATTACGTTGTTGGAGTCTCCTTCTAGCCATAGTTTTTTTTATCCCCATATCATATGCTAATTTGGTAACTTGGAGGGTCGTATTTACTTCTGCAAAGTGATTGGTTTGGGTGCCAAGTGGAAGGATGACAACAAAAATACCCTTTCCATAGTAGTTTCTGATAACTCCACCATTTCTATCCTTACCAAGATTGCCCTTGGCCGCACCATGAAAGTTGGCCTTAAACCATCCCTCTAGGGGATAGCACCAGCAATAGTAATGTCTTTTTTTATTGGTTTTCTTAGGGTCTCCCTGGTTGTCTTTGGCTGCAAAAGGGTTAGAGCCATAATAGGAAACATATTTTTCCAAAAGGGCATGGTGGATCATAACAAAAATAATTTTAGGAGTGGCACCGCAATCCCTAAAGATATGGTTGTTCTGCTCTTTCCATACTCCCCAACATAAGTCGGGGAAGGCCCAGGTCCAGATTTTGTGAAGGGTCAAATGTTTGAAAGGCTGAGACCATTGGGAGAAGAGGTCCTGGATAGAGGAAGGAAAATACTAATGCTACCCAAGAATAGAGAGGAGAGCCTGCTAGATGGATCTAACAAAAGGACAATGAATGAATAGGTGATCTACTGATTAAGCTTCACACTTATAGAGCAAACACCTATTGGGAATCGAGATGCCTATCTTCAAAATATTGTCGATGGTAAGGATACAGTTCTGAAGCAAAAGCTAGAAGAAAACATTAAGTTTGGGAATAAGACCGGGGGACCAAGCTTTGGACTAAACAAGCTTGGAATCCAAATGAATCTGACAAGAGTAGGCTAAGGCAATCAGGAACACACCACTAGGGGTACCTTCCTAGATCAAGAAATCCTGATTAGGGGAGACGGAGACCACTTTCAAAGAAGTGGAGAGGGAGGATAAATCTTGAGAAATGGAGGACAAGTCCACCCGAGAGTTCCCCACTTTATAATTGCTAACCTCGGGGCCATAAATAAATATACACTCATCCCTCCAAAGATTGAAAGGATCACACTTCTTCAGAGGGCCACTCTGGATCCAGTTATCCTCCCAAAAGTTGATGGTTTGACCATTCCCAATTTTCCATTTGGCTTTGGACTTTACTATAGCTTTGGCATTAAGGAGGTCATTCCAGATAAAAGAGTCTTTAGGAGTGTCATCACAACAAAATAAATCACTCAAAGAATCATTAGAAAGATACTTATTTTTAATATAGTCTCTCCATTCCCCCTTATCATGGAAGATACGCTAAATCTTTTTCGCTTGAAGGGATTTGTTAAAAGGCCTGATTCTCCTCATCCCTAGGCATCCATCACTTTTTGGGAGACAAACTTTATCCCAAGCAATCAAAAGAAATCTCTTATGCTCCTCGGCCCCCAAAAAAATAAATATTCTTTGGATTTTTTCCATTGCCTCCGCTAATTTAGCTGGTATCGAGAAGAGGCTTAGGATATAGGTTGGCAAGTTTTTAAGAGTATATTTAACCAGTTGGATTTTTCCTGCTTGACTGAGAGTAATACCCTTCCACCAAACCCATTTTCTATTGAATCTATCAATAAGTTTGTTCCAGAACTCTTCAGGGGGTTTAACTCCAAGAGGAAGACCCAAGTAATTAGAAGGAACGATGCCAATGCCACAACCTAAGATCTTTGCTATTCTCCTTTGTCTTTCCTATGGAGTATTAGTGAAAAAAAGAGAGCTCTTGCAGCAGTTAATAGATTGTCTAGAGGCTCTAGTATAGGAATTGAGGAGGCTCTTGAAAACTCTAGCTTCTCTAACTGAAGCCTCCCCTCCAAGAATGGTGTCATCAAAAAAATTTTGATGAGAGAGTTGAATTGCCAAAGGAAGGTCTAATACCTTTTAGATCCTATGAATCCTTTTTAGCCATGAACGATCTCCCAAGGCAATCAACCAAGATAATAAAGAGAATGGGAGACAGGGGTCACCCTGTCTCAAACCCCTGGTAGATTTGAAGAAGGCTAATGGAGAGCCATTAACCAGGACTACCAGCGATGAAGAGAAAATAAGTTGATTAATAATCTTGCAGGTATTCAAGTTGAAGCCAAAGGCACCTAGTACTTTCAGCAAAAAATTCTAGTCAACATGATCATAAGCCTTGGACATGTTCAACTTTAGGAGGAACCCTTCCCTTTTGCCAGGATCTAAAGAGTGGATCACTTCATGCACCACCATAATGGAGTCAATAATTTGTCTTCCCGAAATAAATCCAAACTATTGTTGAGAAATAATGGAGGGAAACACCTTGATAATTCTAATGATAATGATGTTCAAGATGATCTTGTAGAAACAATTGCATAAGCTTATAGGTCTAGAAATTCCCATAGAATCCACCCCTAGGAATTTTGGGATAAGCATTGGGAAAGTGACATTAAGTTCCTTTAAAAGGTTTTTGGATCTCGATCTAAATTAGAGATGGACAGAAATATAACAATCCCAAATAAAATCAAGCTAGGGAGCCATATTTCCTAAACTACTTAAAACAACACCAGCTTAGTTTTCTTTTAGTATACTGATTTTGGATCTCGGTCTATATTAGAGATGGACAGAGATGAAACAACTCCAGCTCCCAATAAGAGGGATCTTAATTTTTTCTCAAAGTAGGAGGGATTCGTACTCAAACAAAATCAATCCCAAGCCATGTATGAACCCCCAATTTACAGCCCCAAAATGCAGGGGAGGACGAACCGGAAATGGGTTCTCAAAAGAAATTGTTAGCCTCCCCAACTTTGTAATTATACTGAGGTTATTTTTAAATTATAGTACTTAACCATTATCTTCACAGTTTTGATAAAGAAAACTTATGTGCATCATTTCCAAGATCCCAATAATTGTCTACTTGGAATTTGGAAAAATATTCCAAATGAGGGATCCCTCCCAGAAGAAAAATAATTAGGCATGAATCCTTTGGATTCCATCTCATTTCACAGCCTAAAAACACATAGTAATGAAAAAAATAAACCAAGAAGCCAAGAATGCATTGCTGGAAAGTGCTTGATGAGCTAAAATAAGACAGAAGGCATAAGTGCAATCATAGTGATTATAAGTTCTAATATGTCAAAATTTGAACAGCCAGTAGAAACTATCAGTCTACCCTTCATTCATTACAAAGTATGTCAATTTTTAATTCATGCATGCAGGGAGATTGAAAGTGTTGTTCTACATTAATATTCACACCTTTAAATATTCTTATTTGGTGCAATATTAATAGAGTTAGTATCATTGAGTTGAATCTAACAAAATGAAGTAGGTCTGATTTGAACACTTTTCTTACGATTGCCTTTGTGATAGAGAATGGTCTAAACTCCAAAGTGTTCATATTCTCAGCATGTTCCTTCATTTTCCATCAATTTTGGATGAAACACAATATTCCCAATCTCTCCATGGATGTCTTTAGAAATATAAATAAGCTTCCAAAATTCAAATATTATCCACATTTGGATACACGCGTGTAAATTGCATATACTTAAAATTTTCTAAAACTTTTCATTAAACTCGCAAACCTGGCATACAGTGCTAGCACATTTCCTTGGAGAATTTTTTTGTTTACACTCGAAGTCTGTACTTCCACATTTCTTTGAAACCTTTTGTCAGATAATTTTTTCTTGCCTTGTCTTACCCATGCAAAGACATCTATTTTGGAGGGAATCCAATAATTTCAAGCAATATGGGGTTTCATTGTGGGAGCACAAGCTCTATTTTTACACTGTAGGTGTTTCCATTTTGAGATGCTCCTGCATATTTTATGCGATGGAAGGATGGAAGTGGTCAAGAGCCAGTGACTGTCATCAAGGCATTGTAAGTCATCCACCTTACACCATTGCTATTTGAGATGACATCGAAACCTCTGTATGATTAATAGACTACAAATGTGGCTTAGAAGATGCCCATGATGTCATAGGGAAGGAAGAGTTTGTGATTAAATGGGTTACTGATGATGATGAATTATTTTTGTGGGTCATCAGATCACATGTTGATTATGTTATGTGTCTTTGATGCTTGTCCGTAACCTGTTACAAATCCCCAGAATAGGGAAAAGATGCAGGAAAAGACTGAAGAATCAATTTTACACCCACCCTCCATTCCAAACACCCTTTTATCCTTGGCCTGCTCAAATGTTTGGTTCACCTCTGGCTACGCTGCCTTGAGGACTGCAAAAAAAATACATCCAATCTAATGGATTCTTCCAAACAAAAGGGTCTCTCCCAATAGTCAACATGTTCACAATCACCTGGGTGTTTGGGTATTTCAAATCCCCCGATCTCGTAGGATCTTTCAGCTTTATGTAGAAGGAGAAGAGGACTATATCTAGGGTACATTCACAATATTTCCTTGACGGACACATGGAGCTAAGATAGATGATCTATGTCAAATTCTTCAACTCTTCAGTTACAATCAACTACTTCTTCCAGTTCTCGACGAAGCCTCTTTAATTTCTCTAACAAGGGAATGGATGGAAAAGATTCCTCTACTGCAAAAGACATCCAATTTCTTCGAAAGGCCTTCATTCATCGATAGGAAAGACATGATGGTGGAATACCTCAATTGAACTTAACATGAAGAAATAATAAGAGAGAAAGCAATAAAAATAGGCTTGGGTTGAAGAAGTGAAGCACAATCAAATAATTTCAGAAGAAATGAAGAAGAATCAGGTAGCTACAAATGATGACAACATAGATTTTATGTAGATGTAGTGACCCGCAACTTGCATTTTCATACAGAAATAGCTTGGAAGAAATATAGAATCCTGTGAGTGAAAGACCCACAAAAGAAAGTGTGTCTACGATTCCTCAATCACAATCCTATATTTGATGCATCTAAAGCTGCTTCTTCTGCCGATGGGCGGGTGAAACCTTTACTTTTTCTCACCGCAAAGGGACTCGGTGACTCATACAGAATATGGGACCAAATGTAGAGGGGTAGGTGGAGTGTCTCTATCGTCTAAGTCTTGTTGTAGTTAATGCGCAAAGAATCCAGTGTAGTCATCAATCACGGTGAAAAAAATTAAAGTGACGAGGATAGTTTTAATGGTAGTCATTTTTTTTGAGATGTTTTAACCGTTAATTGTCTAAAGGAGGTTCTGCAGAAGAAGCTGTTAGATTGGGAGCAAAGGAAGAACATTGCTGGATTGCTAGAAGAGCATTGCTGGATAGATTAAGCCTACCATCTATCACACAGATATTAAGGCCACTAACTTTCTATTGCATGATCAAATAAATGCTCTGTATGGTCAGCTCACAGACAGAAGTGATGTGTACAATTTTGGGGTTGTTCTTTGGAGATTATGAGAGGGAGAAAGGCTCTGGACACATCTGTGGAGTCCCCATCTAATTATCTCATCACTTATTGGGCATGGAAGCTTGTGGAGGCAAGGAAAACAATTGAGATCTTAGATAGGGTAATCCGTGAGAAGGGGCTTTGGGAGATTTATGGAGAGATTCATTTTAGTGGGTATTCTATGTGCTCATGTAATAGTGGGATTCAGACCAAGCATGACAGAGGAATTGAAGATGTTGGAAGGGAAGGTCGACATTCCTGAGATTCCTGACAGGCCTTTGCCTCTTCTCAACCAGGGAGCTTTAGAGGATGGATACTATGACTACTCCGCTCTTTTTTCAAATGCTCAATCTATGTAAAATATTTAAATAAAAAGATATTAATAGTAATAAAAACTATAATTAAAATATTAATAAAATATGCACCTAAAATGTATTTGCAAGATAAATTTAATATTAATAAATAAAAATTATAATTAAATTGAAAGTAAATACAAATAATATTAATATTAAGTGAAAGACAAATTCAATATTAATAAATACAAATTCATTATAAATTTAAACATAAATTTATATAATATTAATAGTAACTAATAGATACTCAATATCAACAAATTAAAAATTATCATAATTATTCAAAATTATATAATATTAATAGTAACTAATAGATAAACTCAATTTCAAGAATTCAAAATTATTCTTTTATTTTAAAATTTAGTACATTTTTATGAGATTTTATATTTTATATTTTATTACTATAAATATGCAATTTTCATTAGAAAATTAAATTACAATATATTTGAACAATGTTATAATATTTAGTTTTTAAATATTTACTATATTTTATTTTTAATATATATGTTCTAAACAATTATTACAATTTAAAATATATAATATACATTATTCTATAATATATATAATCTAAAAGTACTATATCATATATGTATTATGTACTTTAATATTCTATAGAAAATAAATACATTAATGGCACTTCCACTTCCACTTCATGATACTTTGTATGTACATTAAATGCAACTTTTGAACTATACATTTTATTTTAATTAATTAATTTGAAAATTCAAAAATTATAATACTTTGTTTCATAAACTAAAACAATAATGAAAGATTTTTTTTTTTTTATGCCTCCTGATTTAATATGCATTCAATTGAATTTTTTGTATTGTTTTAACTTTTCAAGGGAAGTTTCATAACCTAAATTTTATTTTCAAAATATATAGTTAAATCAGAATTATAAATAGAAATAAATTATGTGAGGAGTGGAGATTATGTGAAAGGTACGGTTGGCCTTTTGAAGGGACAATTAATTAGTACATATTAACGATTGTACATTAGATAATTAATTAATTTCTATCGACGTACTCATTGATACCAGCACTAGATATAAAAGGAAAGAGAGGTGGGAAAGTTAATATTTAATTGGAAGAGCACTTACTCACAATACGAACAATCTGAAAACAGAAATTGATACTGATAGGTTTCCATCTACAGGACAATCTATCAAGCTTGAAGAATGTTAAGCATGAAAAATTATTTGAGAATGAGATCTCATGTGTTGATTATCGTCTTGATCACAGGGGTCTTCTTAGCGACCTCTCACTCCATCAACATAACAACAGGAGACAGAAAACTCAGCAGTCTGAATAAGAACATCAAACATCAAGGGAGTCGTATTGTCTCAAAATGATTCACTGCTATTTTCTCCTCAATATAGTAAGGTAATGGTGAGACTGCCTTCAGTAATGAAGAAGAAGAATAAGATCAAGAAAAAGAAGAAGTCACCACCAATTCCACCTTGCAGTACAAATCATCAAAACAAGAAGTCACCACCAACTCCACCTGGCAGTACAAATCATCATCATCACAACAATGGGGTATCTCAAGAGGCATATGCATATCATTCAATTCTGAACATAGTTTTACCCTTTTTTTCATTTGTTTTTTATTGTTTCATTTTATGTGGGAGATTTTAAAGAATGTTAGGCTACAATCATTTTCTCAGTCTGGGGAGAGGAGTATCTCTATTTAATGGAGATTTTAGAGTTTTAAGGCAATCAACAAAACGAATAAGAAGCTCATCAAATGGAATACTGGATATGATCTGTGATGAAGATTATCAGTGGAATACACAGATAATACATTTGCTTTCGTGTGTATTTCCATTCTGTTGACGATGATGAAAAATACACTTTTGTATGAGAAAATTGCTAATATATATTTTATATTATATTGAATGTTCAAGCTTCTCAATTCTAAGCAAATTATTTATTCGGCAATTCCATTTGTTTTTTAAATTTTAAGAATATATATCTGCACTATTGAATGTATGGGAATCAGGATACAAGATAATATAAAATATTGCAGCAATATTTACCAAAATAAACTTGTGTGTGTGTTTTTTTCATTGTGTGTGAGCATGAGTCTTTTTTTATTTCTAACTTTCGACTAAACGTTGTTTAGTTTTATTTCTTACAACAGTGAATTTAAGAATAACAACGGTCATAAAAATTTTACAAAGTGGACAGATAGGTAAGCACTCAAATTATTATTTGGAGTGAAAATAACTTGTAAAGTTATTGATGACATGAAAAAATGAGGCATTGGCTGTGCGCCAAATTAGAAGCTCTGGAAAGCACATCAGATGGAAGACGGTATGGACATCACCATCAGATCGTGTGGTTGTAAATATCGTGGTAGATATACTTAAAAAATGTGGAAGCATAGACAAAGCTCGTAAATTGTTTGACAAAATGCCGCATAAAAAAAGTGACCTCTTTGAAAGTCTTTGATTCGTTTCGAAGAAATGCCTCGATGTGTCTTGGATCGCAATTATTCAATTGGCAGGTGTAGATTCAGTGTCACCAACTTTTTTTAATTGAGCATTTTAGAATAGATTAGAACATTCAAACATTTCTGATATCAATTGGTTGAGTTTAATTTGTATCAACGTTATGAAGTGTAACTTCAAATATAGAACTCACACAATTTTCATTCGTATAAATTGATTACATATACTTGATATTAACTATAATTTTTTAAAAATAAATTTATTACATATAGTTGATATTAACTATATTTTGTATATATCAACATAAAGGGGTAAAAAATTTATTAAATCAAGGAGACGTTACAAAGCAAGAACATTAAATAACCCTATCAAGATCAATCAAATGATCCAATTGATGAGACAAATCCGGGGATAATTGATCCCAATCCTGTATAGCCCAATCATGCAGGTGATCAGAAGCCCATTTAGCCAAGCAATCTGCCACACCATTCCATTCACGGGGAATATGCTTAAAACTAATATGCTCCAGAGAGGCACAT
>MU223514.1:2401963-2437299 GCA_018584345.1 Thuja plicata | reverse complement strand
CAACACAAATTCGAGCATAGGAGAATACTTTTTTATCCAAAGTATTCTGAGCAATAGCAGCCGGTTTCCCCAACAAAGCTGCAATCCGGTGCAAAATATCCTCCCTCCAAAACTCTAATGGCAGCCAGGGAAGACGGACCCATACAGGAACCCGTGTAGGAAGATCCTCTGTCGCATTAAAACCCCCATGCCAGGGTTTAATGAACAAACCAACATGATTATAAAAATACGGCCCTCCTTCAAAAACATGATTACGATCTGAGATACAAGAAAAATCAACCATGAAATATCCATTTGCAGCCACCAAAAGATCAAAATCTCCCTCAACCTGCCAAGTGCGTCGGATCCAAGACTCTAAAGCTGAAAGAGGGACCCGAATACCCAAGAACTTACAGATCAGAACATGTTGGCTCCAATAATCCATTTCCTCCTGAACCGATTCAGGAGAAATAACCAGAACAGGCCGATCAAGACTCTGCGGAAAGCATCCATTAACTTTCTTGAGCTTAGAGCTCTCACCCACAAAAGACAAATTCAATTTTTGTGCATGCATGGCAGCCGAAGCATTCTGAGACCTAGCCAGCACAAGGCTATCAAGGGCCTCTGCCATCACTGAAAACCCTTGAAACTTAGCTTAGAAGAAGGCCTCAAGGGCCTCACAGCACTTTGAAATCAGACTCAAAACCTGAGAAATAACAACGCACTGCTCTGTGATGGAACCGGCGGGATATTTGGCTGGCTCCACTCATACGCGATCAGGGCTTTCGATGTTTACAGCGTCGCCAATCATAAATATACATGTTCACGGTGATACTTTTTTACTATTTTCTAAGAATCATTATTTATTTTTCATTCATAGAATTTTTTTAAAAAAAATTGGTGGAGATATATTCCTCATATTAACTATATTTTGTGTATATTTTTTAAAATAAATTGGTCAAAATATATTCCTTATATTAACTATATATTGCATATAAATTCAACAAATTTTTTTTACTACCTGTATCTTTTTTTGTACTCAAAATATATTTTGTGTATATGATCAACAAAACTATTTTACTGTCCTATATCTTTTATTGTATGGAAAATGCAATTTTATTTGCTTAAGAGTTTATTATATAGTAAATTTTAGGTTGTAGCTGCAATTTCTCTCCTTCATGCACTAGAAAGCAAAGCATGAAGCATGAATAAGGGAATGCTGCCTTGAGTGGTTATATGTACACAAAGAGATTTTTATATAACCCAGTTCAATTAAACTTAATTTTTAAAAAAAATGAAAAATGAATGATTAGTAATAAATGTTCGTAATGTTTTCATGATCATTCAAGTCCATTTTTTCAGTTGATAATCTTATTGACTAGATATAACAATATATTAGTAGACAGTGAGAGGAATCTATAGTGCTCTCTTTGCTTGAAACTCTTTTATTTTGTTTCATTTTGTGATTGAAGAAATTTTTACCCCTCTTTTAATTTGAGATATAACAATATATGCATTCCTCGTATTAAATTTTATCTCTTTATTTCCTAAGTGTCTGTATTATAGTGTCCACATGTTGTTTTTCTTCATTTTTCTTTTTTTTTTTCTATGAGACAAATACGTATTACTTTGTATTATTTCATAATGTAATTCTTCTTATAAAAACATATCATTAATATTTAACATAGAGTAATTAAAAATTTTTAAAAATTTTAATTTGAATGTTATATTTTAATGTCAAGCCAGATAGATCGATCGTGAACTCTTCTCAACACATATCTAACCCAATCTTATTCAAAGAAATCCATGATCTATACAAACTTCTTCGCTCCCAATACCTTTTACTCATCCTTCAAGATCGAATCCTTAGAAACTTCTTTCAATTGTTGTGCATTCGCTCTATCTCCCAGTTCTTCCAGGTTACAATATATGTAAACCCTAATGTCTTTGACATGTAAAACATCATAAGGAAAATATGAAAATTTACCTTAAAGATCATCCTCAATTGATTTGTGTGGGTGTTTCTTAAATACTGGAGTCAAATGTTCTGTCACGTCAACTTCTCTGGGTGTGTCCATGATTTAATCTTCAAAAGCCAAAGTGCACAATGTAAAATAACTTTTTGATGAATTTAGGGTTAAGCTTGAAATTGATGTAAATAACTTCATTCTCCTTCCAAATTTCCTTTAGCTATTCTACAAAATATTCAACTCACAAGGTGTAGAAGGAATAGAGAAAATGTATTTTTTAATTCTCATGTCCATAAAGTAGATAACAATTAATGCACTATGCCTTAAGTTCATGTTTTCTCATAAAAGAGGATAAAAAATCCATCACTGACCCTTAAAATCATCAACCAAATTCTTATGAATGATACAATGAGCTATAAATTCATTTCTACATTGGAATATGTCCAGCACATTCACTGCTTTATCCAATTCAGGGATAAGGTAAAGATTTTTCATGAAAAACTCTCCCTTGGGTCAATGACCTAATTAGTTTTCCAATGAAACATTCACACGAGAATCTGTTGTGATCTTTCTAGTAGCATCTATCACTTCTTTTATAACACATGTCTTGCTCATTTCCTTATTAACTTCATCAACATCAATTATTTTCTTTCCTTTATCATCCTGCACAATGTTCCTTTCTACTGAACCACTTACAATATTATATATGCAATTCCTAGCAATATGAACAGAATTTTTGCAATTAAAATATTTCACATTTCCATACCTTGTGTAGCAAGGCTAACAATAGATAAAAATGATGTGGTATTAGGTATGTTTCTACACTTTTTCTCTATATGACCAAATTTGTTACAAGAAAAGCCTTTGTCATTTAAATTTGATTGCCTCATAGGTGTCCTCTTAAGTTCTTCATTTTGATTCTCTATTGAATTCATTTTCTCACCTGATCCAAAAAAATTTCCTTTCTCAAAACCAAGTCCTTTAAGGCTTTGACTTTCAAGTTGTACATAAAGTTTTGTTAAAGTAAATTTGAAATTTTATATGAATTCATTAGCTTATGCATGTTCACTCCTAATAAATTCATTAACCCTTCCAAGTTCATGCTCATTATGTTTGGATTCCTAAAAATTGATCTGCAATTGTTCGACCTAACCTTTCAGTCTGTAATATTCTTCAATTTTATCCTTCAAGGTTTTCTCAAGAATTTTCTTTGCTTTAATCTCCTTGGTAATCTTCATTACCACATCTTCCATTTCATGTTTTAGATTATCTTTGTATTTTGTGATCTATACACATTCATCTAATTTTTCTTTTAAGGCTTGTGAATCATCTTTCTGCTTCAAATTTTTAACAAGATCTTTCCTCTTATCTATGGATTTTTTTCACTTGTTCCTTCATATTCTCAATGAAAATTTCAACATCATTAAGCTTCTTTTCCAATTCCAAGTTATGAGCATTTTATTTTTTAATATTTTCAAGTGTAATCAAGAGTTGTATTTGAGTACTGCTAGAAACCATAAGGTCTTCCATCAGAAGCTTCCTCAAGTGGTTAGACTTATTTAAAGGACTAAATATCTGATAAAAATTGTTAGGATTGAGGTACACTGAGAGGTGGGGTGAATCAGCATTTGAAACTTTTTATCTCTACCAATTTGATTCTTTAACCATAAACTAGAAGCTATGTAAAGTAAATAATTGAAACATAAACAAAATATCCACAACATCATAATGGAATTCTGGTTAAGAGAGAAACCATAGTAAAGATGGAACCCACAAGTATTACTTCAGCAAAAAAATTACCATGTTAGGGGTTTGGTACATAAGGGAAATGCTCATGCATTTAGGCTTACATCTAAGATCTCACTTCTCAAATACAAATCATACATTGAGGCTCACTACCATACAAAAGATTTCATCTATAAAAGTGAACTTAGAGATAGCATGAGCACTGCTTGAAAATTTCCATGTAAGTGCCAAATAAATTTTCTTATCTAATAGTCAAATCTTTGATCAATCATCCATCATTCATGTATTAAATAATAATGACATATCAAATCATTACATCATATAAAACATCTACAAATCTCAAGCTTATATATATCCATCATAAAATATAATAACTCTCACTTTCATCCTCATAAACAAAAAGTATAGCGTGTGAAGTGTCAGCTAAATCTGACCTCGGAATGTGTTCCTAACTTTGAATATAAGCATAAGTGGCATCGCACATGTTGGCTCTATCATCTCTATCAATCAAACTAATCAGATCATCTATATGATAGGATCAATGATCGACCCAATACCTAACTATGTTTGTTCTTCACTACATTCTCTATGCTTGATACTCAAAATTTTTTAACTAAATCAAATAATAATATCAACTAATGTGATCATAGGCCAAAGTACATAATACCTCTCTGAATCTCTTCCTAGGATCTCACCTCAAAACTTGATCATACACTCATGTACCGATCCATATACCAAAACTTGTATATTAGGTCTTCTATTCCATACTTAGCCAAATCTTTAATCTATCCTTCAGTATAATCATATCATAGTAATTCATCACTAGAATAGTGTATAGTTTCCATCAATGACAACATACAAATCCTTCATATCAGCATCTCTTGCCAACAAAACAAAGTTCTTGGGGAAAAATTGGTTTGGAAAATTTTTAAACATCCAAATATAAAATAGACAAGGTTCTTTTCCTAGGGGATTGCACATATGGAATTTCATTGTAGCATGTAGAACAATAATCACGGATCAGATCACATGCGACTTCAGTAATTGAAGAAGAGCTATTTCTTAGAGGGACTCTTGGGGAGGTTTCTTGGCCATAAAAAATCTAATGGAGATAAGTAGAATTATGAATATTTATAAGGCCTCATGGGGATAATATTTAAAGGATTATGAAATCATAGATATCGAAAATCCTCTTAAATATTAGTGGAGACCTTGGGAATAATTACATCTTCCACAGGTGGATGTAGAGAAATTGAAGAAAAATTTGGAGAACATATTGCAAGATTTCAAAAAAGAAGAAGATTAAGTTATTTGGAATAGATCTAAATCAGTAAATTATAATGAAAATGAAGGATATAATTCATTGGTCAAACAAAATGGCTTGCAAAAAAATGATATTCCTATTCACTTGTGTTGGGACAAGTTGTTCTTACCTAAAGAAAGAATTTTTTCCTCGGCAACTCTTCAAGGTAAAATTTTGACACCTAAATGGTTTAGGATAATAGGATTTCAAGGTCCATCAAGGTGTGTCTTATGTGAAAATGAGGAGGAATCGATAAATCATATTTTTGTTCATTATCAATTTGCGTTGAAAGGATGGTACTAGATTTGTGCTAGTCTAGGGTGGTATTCAACTTTACTAGAAGACATAATGTAGGTATTTAAGAGGTGGCCAAAACTTTTCTCTGATAGTATATTTGTCATTTTATGGGTAGTATCACCAACCTTTTTGATTTGGGAATTATGGAAATGTAGAAATTGCATAATTTTTCAAGGAAGAAAAATGGAATGGGATTAGTAGATCAATAAATTGGAAAAAATATATAGTAGTGCTAGTGAATTTTACAACAAAAGTAAAGCTAAATATTTAAAACACACAATGTGGGATGATCTGATAACAACAAATTATCATCATTTTGTTATAATATAATGCATAATAACACTAAACGAACTTCAAGAACAATGCAAAAAAATAGAAATCAATCATCTAAAATCAAATGTGACAAAAAATATGAAAACATGTTTGATATTGTCACACAAAGACATACAAAAATGCAGTTTACTGAGACATACAAAATACTAAAAAATTAGATTTCAGTATTTCCCAATTCCATCCTGATCATCTAAATTCTATCACTTGTTAAAACTCTCTTCCTAAGGGCAAGCCAAGAAAAGCAACCTACCTTAGGAAGAGTCACATTGTTCCAACAAATGTGGTATTCTCTCTGTCTAGCTAATGTTTTTTCCAATATTGCCAAAGATTTATCACCCATTTTGATAGTAGATTCTCCCGTGTTGGATGATGCCCATATTAATTCATCTTTCTTTGAATAAAAAATTAATTTTCTATAGGATAAGCATTTGTGTAAACACTTTTTTTTATTAAGAGGAATTTTCAACTCAAAGGGATTTTTCCTAGATTACTTTACCTAGAATTTTTTCAACTACAAGCACACATTCAGCCACAAGAGACCCCCAATGATATTTTACAATGTTAACAACATCTTTCAAGTCATCACATAAAATTAATGGAGGTAATCCATACCATGAGTCTTCCCAAAACTTTACTAACACCTCATTATTCACCTCCCAAGATATATAGTTTGAGATTAGGTCCCGAGAGAAGACAATGAAATTCCACATTTCTAAACCCATTGATGGATTTGAGATTGTGGCAATTCTATTTAGTTCCATACTATCTAAGTATTCCTCTTGCATAATTCTATGCCACTTACTATCAGGTTTCTTCATCATTTGCCAAATAATTTTTTCTCCAAAGGTTCTATTCCTCTGTGATAAATCATGTAAACCCACTCCTCCTTGACTCTTTTTGAGTGATATTTCCTTTAAGAATATTAGGGGGATCTTTCTTTCCTCTGACATATTGTGTGACCAAATAATTTTTTTTACCAAGGTTTCAATCTGCCCATTTATTCCTTATGGGGCTATAAGCATAGACATAGAGTAATTAGGAATGAAAGACAACATTAATTTCACTAATAAGATTTTCCCTGAAAGAGGTAACCAGCGATATTTACAAGTTGTAATCCTTCTTCTAATCTTGTCAACAATGGATGACCAAAGAGCTGCCTTGACTTCCCCTATAAATAATGGAATTCCCAAATATTGAGAAGGAAGAAATTATTGTGAGAAGATGAGAATGCTTATTAATCGTCTAGTAATGACTTCATTTGTGAAAAAGAAGAAAACCTTTAATTTGTGATTATTGATTTTCTGTCCCGAAATCACTGTTTATGTATGTAATGTGTCTTTAATAAGACTAATTTCCTTAACATTTGATCTATCAAAAAGAAGGGTATCATCAAAAAATAAATAGTGTGAAATTGCCAGAGAGGTACCACTAATCTTAACTCCCAACAATTTACCTTGCTCCTATGTAACTAATATAATTCTACTAAAATCTTCTACCATGATTATGAAAAGTGCAGGTGATAATGGATCACCTTGCCTTAGGCCTTGTTTAGAGGAAAAGAAACCAGATGGTTCCCCATTTATGATGATATAAAAGGATGCGCCTGAAATGCATTCTTTGATCCATTCGCACCACTTCTTGTCAAAACTAAATTGAGGTAATACTTTGAATAAGAAAGACCATCTAACCCTGTCATATGCCTTCATCATGTCAAGTTTAATCATGATAGTAGGAGTTTCTTCTGAATTAATCAAGTGCAATACTTGATGAGAAATAATAGCTCCCTCCATTGTTTCTCTTCCTGGCAAAAAACCCCCTTGTTCTGGGGAAATTATTTTATTAAATAGTTTTTGCAACCTTAGATAAATTACTTTGGTGAATATCTTGTAGACCGTATTGCATAAATAAATGGGTCTAAAATCAGAAAAATATTTAGAACTATTAGATTTAGGGATCAAAGCTATATTGGTTGTATTAAAACTTTTCAGCATGGCACCATTACGATGGGATTCCTCTAAGGCTGCAATCAAATCAAATACCACAACATCCCAACACTTCTAAAAAACATAGCAGTGAAGCCACACAGATTTGGAGCTTTATCTCCAAGAAAAGAAAAGACTACATTTTTAAGTTCACACATTGTGAAAGGAGCCATGAGTGCCTTATTATCACCTTGGGACACTAGTGTTGGTATTGCATTGAGTTATTCACACTCATTCTCTTGAGGTGGATCATATGATTCTGAAGGGGCCAACAATTATTTGAATAATCTAACACCTTCTACTATTATGCCTTCCTAATCCCTAAGGGTTTAACCAGTAGGTAGCTCTGTGATATCAAAAATAGTGTTTGTTGTCCGCCTTTGTTTAACTAACATATGGAATAATTTTGTATTATTATCTCCCTCCTTTAGCCATACTTCCCTGGATCTTCGCCTCCAATATTCATCTTCTCGATAGAAAGCTCTTCCCATTCTGCTTTAAGGATTTTTTTGCTTGATATGTGTTTTTTGATCTAGGCCATTTGATATATTATATTCTTGGATCTATTGTAGCTGTTTTTCCACTATCTCTATTTGTTGGAAAATATTTTTGAAGACACATTTATTCCAGATTTTAATCTAGATTTTTATATATTGTAATCTGTGGTATAATTGATACAATTTAGTGCCTTCACAGAAAGGTGATCTTACCCACCATTGACGCAAAAGGGGGAGGAAGTGTGGGTGTTTGAAGCACATGCTTTAGAATTTGGAAGATGATTTATGTGAGGATGTCCTATTTATGCTTTAAACAAGGTTGAGTTGAATTGGGAAATGGTCAAAGTCTATAGATGATAGTATTTTTTAAGAGAGTGAATATTTACTCAATTTCCAACTGAAAGATATAAGAATTTTTCCAATCTCTCTGCAATTTGTGTAAATCCATCATGATTGTTATTCCAAGTGAATATTCCATTTGTTAGAACAATATCAGAAAGTTCATTCTTAGATATGAAAAAATAAAGTCCTCCATTGTCCTAGGAGGAGGAAAATACCACCTTTCTTTTCCTGCCATGAAATTTTCGCATTGAAATCACCTCCCAATACGATGTGTTGATCCTCTAAATTGTAAATCAAATCAGTTATATGATGCCATAATCTGAACTCATCCCCAGTGTATTTTGGACCGTAGATATTGAATACCATGAGTGACAAATCAAAGTGTTGAAAAGAAACAAGCTGCCTATTCTGACCTCAAGATCTATTAATTATCCCTTAACTAAACTTGGATTCCATAATGTTGTTAACCCTCCCGAAGCTCCAATATTCTGGCTTTGGACTTATTGCCCGTTTTCCCACTTATGAACTATTTTATTATAGGCTTCTTCAAATAACTTTGTTTCTTGGAGAAGTACTATATCAACTTGAGTAGAGTCAATATATTGTTTGACTCTTAACCATTTGTTAGAGGCATCTAACATACCTCAACATCAACTTCATTTATCTTGAGGACAGAATTTGGCTCTCCTCATGGATCTTCTGATAGTAGTAAATTTGTCCACAATAGTAGTTTGAACGCCTACCGCAATTTCTTCCCTAGCTTTGGTATGTTTTGATTTCCTGCCTCTAGTTTTGGGTAGCTTTTTATCTGTTGAGACATCTTTCAAAGAAGGGGATTGAGATACAGATAAGGTTTGAGAAAAATTAAAATTTTGTAAGCTCCATTCATTATCTCCCATATCCGTCCTCAAATCATTATCAGCATCTTGACTGATCTTCTACAACATATCTGGAATGGTATTATGAGAAGCACAGTCTATTGAAGAGTGTATGGCCACATCTTGCCTTTCTAGTACAATTATAGAAGGATGATGAAAGGTATGTAAAATCCCTTCCTGATATCCGATGTTTGTCCCCTTATCACTAACAACATCTTGAACAATCTTCTGCAGTAACTCAAGTATGGTATTATAGGAAGCACAATCCGTTGTGATGCATACTGCCAAATCTGACTTATCTTGAAGTTTCATAATAGATGCAGACTCTTTCGACTCCACTATAAGTTCCTCAACTTGAGAATTCTTGTTGGCATAATCCACTGTAGTGCATTTAAACTTATCTGATACTTTCATAGTAGTGCCTGACTCAGTCAACACCACATTATGTTCCTTACTTGATAATTCTTGTTGGTATGAGATAAATTTGAATCTTAATTTTCTGGAGATATTTTATAAGAACCACACGGATTTTATTCCTCTGCAATATCATCAATCACATCAGATGCTGCAGAAAAGGCTATTTTATCTGCCAAACATGATGAGAGGAAATCTGGCTGTGTACTAACATTTGCCAAATTCACCTTGACATAATCACATCCAATTAGAGGAACGAGCCCTCATTGTCCATAGGGGCAGAGTATTTACCAGCAAATAAGTTAGATCTTCTAGCATTATTCTGAAGAAATCCATTAACGGACTGCTTATCCCTTATGAGATGAAATATTTGCTTGAAGTATAACCAACCTATGTTGGATAACTTAAATGAAGACACACTTCCCTTGGTGTTTCTTATCAGCGAACCTTGAAAATTTTTCTCATTTAAGACTTCATCCTTGTGAGGATTTGAAATAAATGAACCAAAAAAGGAGCAAGCAAGGGGGTTGGAAATAGGATCAGTGCACACTTCCTTGTTTGTCTGAGATCGAAAGTTGCATTGAGATGTGAAGTGGCAAAGTTTTTCCTGATGCTGGTGTACATAACTGTCATCATCCAACTTTAGTCTTTGAGTCCATCTCCCAAATTTAGACTGTATCCTTACTTCTGAAGGTAATGCTTTGTTAAGTCTTAGCAACACACATACCCTGACAGCACGGTGAAGGTCTTCGAAAGGGGTGAGATCATGTTTAAGAAAAATCCCAACATTTTTTGCAATTAATTCCACGATCTTTGGATCTCTATACTCTAGAGGTAAAAAAGGTAATGTAATCCAAAAGGGTAAATAGGCGCAGATGTTTGGTTCTGGGTAAATATTAGGGATCCATGGGATTGTGAATAAACTTGAACCTTGACAGAACCAGCTGTTGCGAGTATGCAGGTGATCTCTATGGATCTTACAATCAAAAAGTGCAACAAAAAAAGAAGGTCTTAAATCTAGATACAAAATATCTTTCACCCCCACCCAATTTTGCTTAGCCCAAGCCTTGATAGTAAACATATTCAAAGAAGCATTTCCAAAATTACTGATTATTGCAGTATCTTTAAGATATTCAACATGAGGAGTGATAAGTGAATCAAGTAAGGAGAAGGACTTCTTGGCTTCTTTTTCACCCAAATACTAATTCGAGCCATCCATACATTTGCCATGAACAACATCTTTTAGAGATAACAACTGCTTTCCGTCCATACCCGAGAATCATTATTGTGCAGATACCTATTTATATTGTGAGATAGCTTTTTCCTCCAGATTTTTTTTGTGAAATTTAGTTTGAAGGGAACTCGATCAGAGTGATACTCAAAATTTGTCTTGGATCCATGCATACTAATAGGTATATTGTTAGGAGCAGAAAAAAACTTGGGATCGATTATTTGAACATTGTTCGGCAATGATACATAAGAAGGGAGATCTGAGGCCCAATGTAAACCCGTTTCTGATGTAGTTTTTGACATCTCAAATTGTACTTGTTGTAGATAATCATGGTCAAGTTTGTCATGTATTTCATTATCTCCCTGTGCGTTATCAGTAGCAACATCATTCGGGTCCTCGCAAATGTCAAAAATGGGTTGTTTCTTATATTTCCTAAAATGGGGACCAATCTTATTTGAGGCTCCTATAACCCTAGACTTCTTATCTCTTTTCCTTCGCCCACTTCTCCGCTCAAAAGAAAGTGTGAATTTTAATACCTTGTTTCGATCAGGAGATGCCCTAAAACGATAAGAAAGAAGGGTAAATTGGTTTTTAGAACAATACCCAGCCTCTGTGGATCGCTGACCTTCAAAGCCATGCTTAATCAGACCAATAATCGAGCGTTTCCTTGATTTTAATAAAAGATCAATCCAAGTCGGCCTGGGTTTCTTTTGATCTCCCAAATCTGATCCCAACTCAACCATTTTCTTTGGTAAATCTTCTTTGCTATAACCTTGAAAATGAAAGCGTGAATTTAAGAAAAAAGGTTTAGCAAGCTGCACGATGGCTTTGTACTTAAAGATTGGAGGAAGATATGTATTCCGTGCACCTAATCCAAACTTTTGAGCATTTTTCTTAAGGAACTGACAGCGCTGGAAACCCTGCAACTCTGTGTCGGAAACGTCTATGCAGCAGACTAAAACGTATTTCTTACCAAGGGGGACACTTAGTTTTTTTTTCAACTTTTTTTCAACTTCCTTATTATGTTTTACGTTTTAGTCTGCTATTTAGCCAATACCCTCTGTGTCTACCTGTTGAAGCTTTGCGCCTAGTCGCCCGTGCTCCATGAACCGGATCTAGAATGTTGTAGAATATGATACTTTTTAGTTACTAGTTATTTTAAAAAAATACTGTTTTTTTAATCAAGAGATTATTAAAGTCATGGATCTTTCTCAAAATGAATATGAAAGTATTGTACCAAGTCCATCTGGCTCGGTGAACTCCGATGACTCTACTCAAATGCATATTGATAAATGTGGAAGATCTGATTACACTGATAGAATGAATTTTTGCAAAATGAAAGATGTAAAAAAATTAAAGGAGACATATACAAGAATCGCTACTTTTCCAGATTTCATAATGTCTTTACACCGCACAATTAACTATCATGGGTAGAGTTTTAATGTTTTTTTAGTAAATTGTATTTACCTTATTATTTAGATCCAAAACATGTATGTAGTTTTCTATATGTGATACAAAGTCTTTTTTTTTTGTGTGTTTTAGATTATATTTTTGGAATCTGAAAGCTTGATTAAGTTTCACTATTTTTTTTTTTTAAATAAAAGTGAACTTGCTAATATATATATTTATTTGTAGTTTCACTATTTTGTTACTTGAAAATAATAAGATATAATTATTATTGTAAGTTTTTATCATAATTACTAATATTTTTATACAAATGAAATATTATTCATATCTACAATTAAAATAATTTATAATACTTGAATCATTAAAGTAAAATACAAAAAAAAGAATATTTATTATATAAGTAAATTTGACTTCAAATAGATATATTTAATAAAATAATATTATTCAAAAATAGTTTAAAACTCATCTCAAATTAATTGCAGTTATAATCTTCTATGTGATTACCTGTAATATCAATCAAATACATCTAGTTACATTTATGGAATTACCTTTTCATTTTGTTAACAAAAAGTTTACTTTGATTAATTAAATTTAAAGCCTTCAAATAAACTCTATCCTTAGACTAACTTAATTTATTCAAAAAAAATTATAAATATGTTACTATATTTTAGATACATTAAAATATGTTACTATATCATAGATATATTAAATGTTAACACCCAATTAAACCCAATCCTAAAATTGTATTATAGCCTAACCTTAACACTAAATTCAATTGAATCCTTACATTAAATAAATTAAACCCTCAGTCAAACACTATAAGAAATTTTACCATAACCCTAACACCACTTGAACATAAAATTAATAGATTCCTAATTTAGTTACAAGACAATTGATCCCAACTCCTACAACAAATAAATACTACACCAAATCATTACACCATACCAATTTAAAACTTGTGTTAACACTTATCTCTAAAGTTGAATAAGAACTATCTCTAATTAAACCATAAAACTTGCATAAACCATAAAATTTTCTAAAAATTTATCATACAAATAAAATAAGTCACACTCTACTATCTCTAATTAAACCATAAAACTTGCATAAACCATAAACGTTTCTTCAAATTCATCATACAAATAAAATAAGTCAAAATCTACGCAAAACAAATTTAGACTATAAGTTAACATTTCATCACATAGTTTTATAACAAACGGAAAGGCATCCAAGCTCTGCAACTTCCCGCCTAAGCTCGTATTTCAAACTGTAGGCTACCATGCATGCCTCCCCTGGGGGAGATGCTGAGCCACTTACTGGCCCTGATGGACCCCAGATTTCCTCTATCACGGCCCTAGCGATTGAGTCAACACGAGAATCTCAAAAAGTGTCCTCTTCTATTGATACCCCATTGTCCCCCCTTAAACCTAACTGGAAAGGGGCCCTTGTTGGAGAAGCTCACCAATCTTTGGAGGCTCTTCTGGTGGATTTCGTTTAGACTGAGGAAGGCGCTAAACTATCACTCCTAGACTCAGTATCACTCCCGGACTCAGTGGTGAATCGTACAATGGCATACTTTTAGCTGGCCCTGGTTGGTCGATTCTTTAACTTTTGACCTACCATAGAAATGGTTAGAAAATGGGTGTCTAACCAGTTGAAGATCAAGGGTTTTGTCCTAGTTTCTGCTATGCCATGAGGACTTTTTCTATTTAAGTTTACCACTCTAGAGGACTTGTCCTGTGTGTTTTCGGGTTCATGGGTTTATGGAAAGAACTTCCTGGCCCTTGCAAAATGGAAACCTAGATTCAATTCGGTGACGGATCTAACAAGAACAGCTCCGGTTTGGGTCCGTCTCCTTGGCCTCCCACTCAAGTATTGGGACGAGAAAGTCTTCCAATGGATAGGTGACTCCTTCGACTCATTCATCACAACGGACAAGGTGACCCATTCTAAATCCAGGTTGGTGTTTGCTAGATTCTGTGTGAATGTCTCTCTGAATAAAATCCTACCCAACTTTGTCATTTTGAAATCTAAATTGGGTAGATGGACCCAAGCGTTGGTGTATGAGAATGCTACCCTATTCTGCCAGAACTATGATAGCAGAGCCCACTCTAGTGATACTTGCAAGTCCTCCAAGTGGGGAACAAAAAAAGGGAACAAGGACAAAGGAATAGCTGAGGATCCACCCTCCATAGGTGAAGAGGAAAATTTGGAGTCTAGGCCACCCTTGGTGGCTAACGAAATGGATTCTGATGATCTGGCACTTGAGGAAGGTGAGATCATCCCCCCTGGGAGTTAAATATGGGGTGCTCTAGTCCTTCTCCTGATCTGTCTACAGAGGAACCTTTTCTCCAGCCTTTGGTGGAGCCGGTAAAGACCCCCCTGACACCCCCCCTGAGGGGAGGATGACTAACCCTACTGAGGAGGAACAGCCTACCATTGTGATTTCTCTTGAGTTACAATCCCCAAAGTTGGATGCTAAACCCCCCCCCAAAAAAAATTCTGTGAAGAAGAACTCCTCCAGCTCCCTAGATGGTTCGGAGGATGAGGATGGGGAATGGAAAATATAGAAAAAGAAAATCAAGCCTAAAAAGGCTGATGTGGGAATGGAAACACCCAGGGGAAGGCCTTCAGAATGGGCAAGGAGATCGAGAGGGACCACAAGGGATGTTGCAGCAGGTAAACAGCAAACCCTAGATTCTAGTTTCAAAAGTAAGAAATGAATTGCCTTTCTTGGAATGTGAGGGGTTTGAACAGCTCCCTTAAACAAAATGTTGTCAAACATTACATCTTTGATCTCAAGCTAGATGTTCTACTCTTACAAGAGGTTAAGATGTCTGCTAGTAATTTTTCTACCCTGGCGCCCAATCTTTGGCTGGGGGCTACTTTCCTTTACTCTGAAGCTGCGGGTGCGTCTGGTGGTATTGCTACGCTCTGGAACCCCAATAGAATAACTGATCAGTTGGCTGCTTCTTCCCCTAACTTCCTTGTTGTCACCTTTAGGAAGAATGGAACTGAATGGACCACCTTCAATATTTATGCTCCTAACACCTGGTATGGTAGAGCTTCCCTATGGGTTGATCTTGGCCATCGGTTGGATCAGGATTGTTCTGCAAACTTTCTACTGGCAGGTGATTTTAACACCCCCCTTTATCCCTCAGAAAAGTGTGGTGGTCTAATGGATTACTCGGATAGCATGGGGGAGCTAGCTAATTTTATCTCTTCCAAAGGTCTTCTTGACATCACTCTAAAGGGGAACCCCTTCACTTGGCCAACAATAGGAAGGGTACCCACCTCATCCAAGTGAGGCTGGATCGAGTCCTAGCCACCTCTTAATGGAACCTTTGCCTGACCTCTTCCTTGTCTTCCCTCCCTAGAACTACTTCAGATCATAACCCCCTCCTTCTCTGTTGACTTGACGCCCCTAAAGTCAACCCAGCGCCCTTCAGATTTGAAATTATGTGGTGCTCTCACCCATCCTTTAGAGATCAAGTGAAGTTCTGGTGGTAGACTAATATCAGGGGTACTTCCATGTTCAGAATAGCCCAAAAGCTTGAAATTATCAGAAGGGAGGTTAAAGGTTGGAGCAAACATACTTTTGGAGACTTTCGCAAAGAGAAAAAGGATCTCTCTAAAACCTTAGATTCCCTCTAGTCCCAATTGGCGTCTGGAAGCTACCCGCCCCAGATTCAAGTGGAGGAGGAGTTGACTAGACATAAGTGGCATGAAACCCTGAAAAAAGAAGAAATCTACTAGAAGCAGAGATCCAGAATCTAGTGGCTTGCTGAAGGGGACAGGAACATGACCTTCTTCCATAGGTCTGCCAACATCCATAAAAGAAGAAATACCATCTCTTCTATTATGGATGAAGGAGGGAACAAAGTCAAGGAGAAGGATAAAATTAATCTAGTTGTAGTTAACTAGTTTAAGGTGTTGTACTCTAAGGAGGGTCCTATATGTCCAAACAACATCCAAAACCAGCTCTTGGACCACATCCAAAGTGCTATTACTCTTAGTGATAATGACATGCTTACGAAGCGGTTCTCTGACAAGGATTTCAAGAAGGCGGTCTTCCCTATGGGAGCTTACAAAGCCCTCAGACTAGACAGATTTCCTCTGGCATTTTTTCAGGAATATTGGGATATTGTGGGGAATGATGTTACCTGTGTTGCCAGAGACTTCTTTAGGACTGGGCACCTTCTCAGACAGCATAATCAAACCTACATTGTGCTTGTCCCTAAGCATGACAATCCTACATCTATGTTGGATTTCAGACCCATTAGCCTCTGCAATACCTTCTACAAGATCCTTACCAAGATCCTGATTAGCAGAATCAAGCCTCTTCTAGACAAGATTATCTGCGCTACTCAGAAAGGTTTTGTGCCAGGTAGACAGATCCTGGATGCGGCCATTTCCACCCATGAAATCATCCACTCTATGGACAGAAGAAAGGTCTCAGGTATGGCCTTTAAACTGGATATCTCTAAAGCTTATGACAAAGTTAACTGGTCATTTCTACTTAAAATTCTTTCTAAAATGGGCTTTAATGAGAAGGTTATCCAGATTATACAAGAATGTACTCAAACTGTTAGCTTCTTTGTTCTTGTCAATGGCTCCCTTGGAGGCTATTTTATTCTGGAGAAGGGGCTTAGATAGGGAGACTCTCTCTCCCCCTACCTATTTATTATGGTGGCTGATGTGCTTAGCAGGAATCTATGTATGTTGTCCGCTATGGGAAGAATAAAAGGCATCAAACCTACTTCTACCATTCCTTGGGTGGTGTTAGAACAGTTTGTGGATGACACTTTCCTCTTTAGGTATTCTTTAGTGATTGAGGCTAGACAGTGGAAACAAATCCTTGAAAGTTATGCATGGGCTTCTGGATAGTGTATTAACTATCAAAAGAACCGGTTGTTCTTCTTCAATACCCCCATGGAGTTTAAAAATAAGGTGCTTCAAATATTGGGTTGTCTGGCAGCTTCGCTCCCTTCTACCTACCTCAACCTCCCCCTTACGGTTAAAGAGGTGTCCCAAGATTTCTGGAATTCCATCCTTGAAAGAACCCAGAGGAAACTTGCTGGTTGGAAGGGGAAGTTTTTAAGCAATGCTGGTAAACTTCAGCTAGTGGCCTCCACTCTCCAAGGGATCCCTGTTTACTTCCTATCCCTCGTTAAAATTAGAAGCAACATGGCTGACAAAATTGAAAGGATTCAGAGAACCTTTCTGTGGATGGGATCTGAAGAAAAGAAGAGTATTTCTCTTGTTGATTGGGACACAATCTGCCTCCCAAAAAGAATGGGTGGCCTGGGTCTAAGAAAAATTGGTCTAATGAATAAGGCCCTTACCACGAAAGTGGCATGGAAGCTCATAGAAGGAAAGGCAGACTGGTGCAGATTAATGGAAGACAAGTACCTCCAAGGACATCCCTACAGGATGATTTTCCACAATAGTGACCTCCCCAATGGATCCAAACTCTGGATGAACATATGTAAATGTAAGATCCTTTTGTCTAAAGGAGCTCTTTGGCAAATTGGAAATGGGAGATCCATCAAATTTTGGAATGACCACTAGATTGTGAATCAACCTAACTTGGGCCACAAATTCAAATCCCTTATGGACTATCTCAGACCTATCCTGGGTAATAGAGTCTCTAGCTACATCAATGGTAGAGACTGGAAGGATATACCTAATTAGTTAAGGGACAAACCAGACCTGCAACACTTGGCCAAGGATCTCATGGAAAACATGACTAATATCAAAATTTTGGGACCTGATGACTCTATTATCTAGGCCCCCACCTAGGATGGTACTTTCTCTGTTAAATCTGCTTACAATCTGCTTCTAAAGGAGGAGAGTAACCCAGGGGACTGGAAGAAGATGTGGATCCCTCAGCTCACGCCAAAAATAATTTTTTTCTAGTGGACTCTAATGCATGGTAATTTCCTAACCCAGGATAATCTTATAAAGAGAGGCTTCTCCATGGAAAATAGATGTGTCCTATGTAAGAAGGAGGAAGAAATGATAAACCACCTTTTCATCCACTATGACTATGCCACTAGTATTTGGCAAGAGATTATCAGAAAATTGGGTATCTTGTGGGCCCTAGGCAGAGAAGTGAATCAATTTAACAACTGGAGATCTCCTTCCAATCACCCCCTGCTCCAACTCCTCTAGCGTATGCTTCCCCCTCACATATGCTGGACCATTTGGAAGGAAAGGAACAACAAGATTTTCAAAGAGAATAGTAACCAGCCTAAGACTTGTCTCCATATTGGAACTAAGCTCCTATGTGAGAATGCCAGGATGGCTAAATGGAAGCTTCCCCCCTGTCCTCCTACTGCCTGGGAAGTAAGAATTTCTAATAGTTGGAACCTCCTAGATGGGTTCTCCAGGTTTGACGATGTGAAAAGGATAGATAGAAAAGCTACCAGATGGGCCGCCCCTCCCAGAGGATGGAAAAAATTAAACTTTGATGGGGCGGTAAATGATCTTGGTCAAGGAGGGGGTGGTGTGCTGAGAGATCACAATGGAACTTGCCTACTATCTTATGCTAGGCCTATCAATAACTGTACTATCACCCAAGCGGAAGGAACGACCCTTCTCTAGGGGAATAAATTCGTGAAACAAATGAACATCAGACAGCTGGAAATTGAGGGGGATTCCAAAGTGGTTGTCGAGGCTGTCACTAGTGGTGCTAGTGTAGGATGGCGTGCTATACCTATCATTATGGAGATTAGCGAGCTTCTCATTAGCTTCCAACGTATGACTATGGGTCACACATACACAGAGGGGAATTCGGTTGCCAACTCAATGGCAGCAATAGGTCTAAAACAAATCAAATTCAATAGTTGGAGGGTGGTTAGTGACTTACCTCTAATGACTCAGCAACTCATCAAGGGAGAAATGAATATTACTATTTAAATGTGCCAGGCTATCATATTCATTACAAATCCTTACTAGATCATGTGTTGTTGTGCTCGGGAGATTTTCATGATTATGGAAAAGAGAACTCAAATTCCCACAAAGAATCACCATTACCTTTTGAACGTGTGGAGTAAGATCTATCTAAATCAGAGGGTTTTTTTGGCTGTCCCTGGTATTATTGCTATTAATGGCACCTGGAGATCCATTAGATCTGGCTGTACGGAGCCCATTTTCCAAAATTTTCAAGACCATCATTTTAAGTATAAGATTTCCTTGGAAAGGCTTTGTGAAAACAAGTGGTTTTTTATGGCCTGCAAAAATGCTTAGCTCTTAGATTTCAAGGATATTCTAGCATAGGAGGAGCAGACCCTTGAAATGGGAGGCAACACTCTCCGCATTGAGCCTGATAAAATCGATGAGGCTTTCACTTCTGATGCATTGGTGACCCATTACTACAAAGACACCATCATATGGGGTTTCATGGAGAGAATGAAAGGTGGGCATGATGAGCGAATCTCCAAACAATTTATCTCTTCCTAGAATAACAGGAGTGTCTCGGTTGGGGGCATCCACTTCCAGCTAAATGAAGAGGTCATACCTAAGACGACTGGGCTCTCTATGGTAGGGAGGAAATACAAAAAGACCAGTAGGACCCGTGACCCTACCAGCCTCAAACATTTTTTCAAGGATGGTGAGCAGTCAGAGAGAAAACAAGGGAGATTCAACAAGGAGGTGCTACCGGACTTCTGGCCAAAAATTTCCCTCATTCTGATGAAGTATTTCACACTGGAAGGTAAGTTCACTGTGTTTTACTACTACCACTTACCGTTCTTGAATCATATTAGAAACAAGGATTTAATTTCCATACCTTTCTATCTTCTGCACTCCATAGAGAGTAATATCCTGGATATTAAAGGCAACCCTGATAAGTCAATACCTATCCTCCATCAAGGCCTCCTTCTCTGCATCTATCATTTTCACAAAGCTATCTGCCCGGCACCCCAACCCCCCCTAATTATCCAGATGATGAACCAGGAGGAGTCCCCGGCCAAAACTAAAAATTCCACCCATTCCTCCTCCCAGTCCATCTGTGTCACCCAGGAGCCTGAGATGGCTGATAAAAAGGGTACAACCCACAATAAAAGTGTTAAAAACCCTCTCAGTAGGAAGGAGGGTCAGGAGGAGTCTTATGTCTCTAAGTCTATGGAGAACAAAGATAGGGAGGAGGCTGACAGCACTCTTAAGACTGATTATAGGCCCAAAAGATGAATAATGATGGAGAGCCAGGGTAATCTGGAGATGGACTTAAGTGGCTCAGGTTTCCAGAGGTCAAATAGAATTTCCAAGGAACAGTGTAAAACTAGGTTGATGGAAACGGCCTCTAAAGAGATTTCCCTGTCTGAAAAAGACTCCCACTCCACTATGTCCAAGAAAGGTTCCTTGGATGGATATATGAGTCCCCCTAGGACTGGTAACACTCCTCTACCCAACCTCTAGAAAACCATGGAAACCCCTAATAACCCTACCCCACCCCTGAGTCCTCCTCAGGATCCCTAGGATAAGCCCCATATCGCGGCCCTGGAGGACAAAAACAAATTTAAAGGCACACTCAAAAGGAGGTTCTCGAATTTGGACAAGGATATTATAGAGATTAAGAAGAATATGTAGGATCTGATGAACCACTCCATGAGGACCAAAAAATTTTCCCTGAAGGTCATGCATGCTTTGGCTATGACCCTTTGTCATGTGCAGGAAAAGCTAGTGGGCAGCAGGCTGGAAGCGGACGAGGACAACAAAGATCTGTTCATGTTTCTGCAAGAGGAGTGAGCTAGGACCCTACTGTCTAAATAGCTAGGTGGGAAGAACTAATCTTTGGTGTCCATGTGTTGGTTAATTTTGGCTGGGCTTGGCCCTCGGATCCCCTGTGTTGCGGTTTGGGTTAATGTTAGTTTTTATATCTTTTTGTGTAGCCCTACGTGGCTTATAACTGATACTTTATATGTTACTATTCATTTTAAGTACTCTAGTTTAATCTTGTTGATTAGTACTGTGGTTTATGTTTTTGATAGGGGCAGAATTAGATTTGGTGATTATGTTGTTAAAATGTTCTATCTGCTTTGACTAGTTCCATTAATGTGCTATTAATGTGCTACTAGTCCTTTGTTCCATGAGCCAGCACCCTCTTTCTTCTTTATCTATCAAAAACATTTCATCACCCATAATAATTATAATAAAACGAAAACACCAACCTATTTATATCCCATTCCTCACAAAATAAAATATTATCCTAAATATTAATTAAATAATCCCTTACTTTATCCACACTAAATGAAATATTGTCTCATTGACAACTAAACAATAGCCTCACTCCATTTATTACCATAAATATATTGAAAATTACATAAACTAAGCTCCACTCTATCCAATAATTAAAAACCTCATCTTCAACTAAATTGTTCCCAAATATTGAACCAACTTGATTAATGTCCTTTGAACCCTAATCATAATACTGATGAAAATTAAATTGTAAATGTAAACAAGTTTTAACTCAAAATGTAAAGTAAATTGAACCAAAATATAAACCATAAAACCTAAACCTAACTATAAACCAGAATATAACATGACACTATCACATTAGGATATTAAACCATAATGGTAAACCATAACCCTAACCTAAATAATACCTAATTAAACTCTAACCTTAATCCAAACTTAATATTATACCAAATTAAATCCTAATCATAAACTATTATTTCATAAAACTATTACTAAACCTAATTATATTTAATTAAGTACTAAATCATACTTGCAAACTCTAACAAAGAATCTAACCCTAACACCAAACCAAATCAAACCCTAATCATAAATACTATAAAACCTAACTCTAACCCTTACCCTAAACAAGATTAAATCCATCCTTCAAACCAAATTGAACCCGGTCAACAAACTAAATTGAACCCTAGCCCTATACCTAATTAAACATTGAACAAATACTTGATTATAACCCTTTTAAATAATAATATTTAATATAATTAAACCCTAACCTTAATCCATAAGGTTATATAAATAACAACCTTAACTTTGAACCTAATGTAGTTCTAACCTTTAAAAACATTATAAATCCTCAAACTAAAAATAAACCAAATTGAACTCTACCTCTAACATGCAACCAAAATTAACCCTTTTTTAAAATCATATTTTAAAACCCTAATTGAACCAAAATAAATATTTACTATAAATTAAATTGACTTGAAAATTAAATTTATTTATAACCCTTACATTAAATGAGATCAGATCCTAATACTAACCCCAACCTCAAAAAAATTGATGTCTAACACTAATGCTAATTTAATTTTAACATGAAACTAGAATGAAATTGTACCATAAGCTTTTTTCTTAACAACATTGTAACCTAACTGTAAATTAATTCCATATTAATTTAAATGTAACTGTGTCACTAGCACTAACATAAAATAAATCCCCACCATAATCCAAATTAAACCTCAACCCTAAACTGAAATTCCCACCTTAATCAAAATTGAAATTTTATCCGTAAACTAAGGTTACTAATTGTGTGCACCAAATTGAACTCTTATTATAAAAAAAATTGAACCCAACTAATGGGTAAGCCTAAACAAAATTAATCTCTCACCCAATTTTTATTAAAAATTTAAATAGATAGAATTCTAGCCGTAAACTAAATTGTACCTAACCTTAACACTCAACTAAATTTACTCCTAACATAAAAACCATTGAAACCATAATCCCAAAGGCAAGTTAAACATTAACTAAATGAAATCCGAATACAAGTTGAGCTTGAATCCTAACCCTAAACCTAATAGTCCTCTACCTCTATTAGTAATCCTAAATCTAACTAACTTTAACCACAACCCTTAACCAAAATGAACCCAAATCCTATTCAAAGACATAAACCTAATTTAATATTGAACTAAATAACCCCAACGCTAACCCTACATTAAATTAAAACCAAATTTCATCCTAACATAAATTATAACCCTTATCCAAAATAAATCATAAATACAGTCAAATTCAATCCTTACTTTAAACATAGCCCAAAACCTACAAATATAATTAATTTGTCCTAAAACATAAAACTAATGTAATTATGCCGAAGGCATTCACTATATGAAAGTGAGAATCTATTTTTTAAATCCACTGACTAACAATCTTGGAGAGAGAATGATGACCATCAAATCAATTTGATGCGTCTATTTAATTACCACCTTACATGCCACTTTCATTTATGAATATTGAAACTGAGAAAAAACACCCGCCAAGACAGGTTTTTTCCTCTACTAGACCGCAATTTTATAATATTCTGAGAGGATGTCTAAGAATCTGAATCGCCATAGCCGAAAACCTTAATCAAACTTGTCGGAGAACCTACCAGATTTGGGAAAATTAATCGCTCCCAAATCAATGGTATCCCCACCTGATAATAATGGTGATTCGACTCCCCCATCACCAATTCCCACTTCCAATCTGTGACATGTTTTTTTTAAAAAAAAAACTTTTGGCCCTTTCCAGCTCTGCGCCAGACTTGTAGCTGCATTTGTGCATTAATTTTACGCATATAGATTGTGTATATTCCTTAAAATTTCCAGCTTATATTGAATTTATCTATCTATAAGTAAATGTCTCCCTCGGGCTCTCTTCCAACGTGATATTTTTTAAGGAGAGCACTTTAACTAGAATGCAGAGGGTTTTTGGATAGTTTCTTTTCATTGTCTATGTTGTTATTTGGTGCAGAAGAACCTAGGCTAATCCTCAATTCTAGTTGTTTTTTTGGCTTGTACTGACCTTAGCCAAGTCAATAGAGTTTGGATTTGACCTTAGAAGGTCTTGCATGTGTGTACCTAAGTGGATTTGACTAGGTTCAAACCAACCTAGATGTTTATTGCTTTATTAGTGGTTAGAGGTAGATTAAGCCTAAAAGTGGGAAAATGGGTCTAAAAGCCTTCAAAGATTAGAAAAGGTTAGGAACATTCCTAAAAAATTCTATAAGATGATTTCTTGTCATTCTAGGTTGGTTGGAGATCATTAGATTTTGTTTTTAGTAAAGTTGTCAAAGTTGTCAAAAGGTTGCATGACAACATTTACAACTTTTGAAAGTTGCATGGAAACATTTGAAATTCTTGGATTCTCTTTAGAGAATGATGATATATGAATAATTTAATTACCTATAATCATGGGGAATACATATTTAGACAAGTAGGATCTCATTTTCCGAGGTAGTGTGATGTAATGAGTGATTTTGAATTTGAATGAGAAGACTTCAGTTCTAGTTTTGCATACAGTTGACTTGTTTTGAGTTCATGAGTCAGTAGATAATTTGAACTAAGTGATCTAGTGTTGCATTAGTTTGTTAGAGATAGTTTTAATAAATTTTCATTCAGTAGTGAATTTGTTTGAGTTCATTATATTAGCTTTTCTAATTATTTTTCAAGTAGTATAGTTGCTGGTCTTGTTTTAAGCAGTTTAGGAAACATGGCTCCCCCATAGCTCTCCAATGTGAAAATCATCATGGCCTAGAGGGATATGGAAGGGAGGCCATTTTAAAATGTACATATGGAAGGATGATCTTAGAAGAGAAAGCTAGCTAATTTTAAAGTCATGCCCTAGGCAAGTTTAGTGTGCCTAATTAGGTGTATGACAGTGTTTACATGTTGTGAAATTACAGGGTAAGGATTGGGAGAATGAAACCAAGCATGGTTTTAGAAGAATAGAGGTCCTCTAGATACCTCCTAAAAGGATTAGGCATTGGCTAATCCATTAAGATAAATTTCCAAGTAGAAATCAGAAGACTGCATAAAAATAGCCCTATTTTCCCTATTAGCCCTGAATTCTAGGAACCTACTATACGAAGGCCCTACAACCCTAAGACCCCCAAAATATTTTAGATCTTGAAAAAGAGTGTCATAAAATCAAGTTTTTTGGGGGAGTTGTTTGGGATTTTTGTAAGTAATGTGGGAAAAATCCACTAGATAGGGCTAATTGACCTATTAGGCCTAAAAGACCAAATTCATTGGTTATCTTGAAATTATTTGCAAAACTATTGATGTCTTATTCCAATGAGATCATATGGGAGGAAATAAGTTGTCTTCACAATAATTTATCCCCCTAAAACACTTGTAATGAAATGGAGATGATAATGCACTTGGAATCTTCCAAGTGGAGTAAGTGATTGGAGAGAATTTGGTTGATAGTTACCCAAAGGTGAAGCAAAAAAGAGACAAAAGAGACCAACTAGGAAAAAGCATTGTCCTAGGAATAGGCTTGTGCAAGCACACCTTGGAGAGTTTCTATCAGATTGGTATCAGATCCATAAGGTTTGGCTTGTGGAAAATGTTCCAACTAGTAGAGTTAGTAGGAGAGTCTACAATGGTGAAAAATGTAGAGTTGGAAAAGAAAGTGGATGAGCAAGAAGAAGATAATAGATTTCTCAGAGAAATATTGGCACAGTTGGAACACAAAGTGGACCAGGTGGAGGAAAAGACTAAGGAAGTGAAAGATAAATTTAAAGGAAAGAGTAAAGAGATTTCCTTAGATGATGAGGTCACTGAAGCTGACCCAGTCCTCACTGAAGAACCATTCTTAAAGGCATTAAAATCTTTGAGTGGTACTTAGAATTAGAAGGAGTTCCTATCTTCACTAGAAAGATGGAATTAGAGATAGTCCTAGACTGGATTGAAGGACTAGAAAATCACTTTGAATGTGATGGTATAATGGAAGCATAGAAAGTGAAAGTGGCAAAGGCTAGAATGAGAGGGTATGCACTCATTTGGTGTAAATTTATCAAATATGGGAGAGAGAAGGAAGGAAAGAGACCCATTTCTACTTGGAAGGATATGGTAGCCAAATTCAGAGAAGCATATTTACCTGAACTCTGTGAGATTTAGTTGCATAAAAGGAGACAAAGTCTTAAGAAAATGGACTTGGATTTCAACTCTTACACTAAAGAGTTTAAAAGGATATGCATGAGATAAAGGATTTCAAAAGAAGAAAGTGTGAAGGTAGCTAGATATCTTAATGGTCTTATATGGACTATACAAGATGAGTTGAGTTTTCTTACGCCTACAACTATCCAGAGATGTCACCAACTTTTCATAAAGGTGGAAGAGAAATTGGGGAAGAAACAAGACTCAAGCAATACCAGAGGAAGAGTTAGAGGAAGAGATAACATAGGACAGAGAAGTGGACATGGTGGTAGAAGTTCAGAATCCAAGAACCAAGGATAGGCTATGTTGACAGAAAAAAAAAAAAAAAGGGAAGCTCAAGGAGAGGAAGAGGCTCTAACAATAACTGGAGAGGAAGAGGCAGTAATGAAGGAAGAGGTTCACTAATTGGAAACAATGAAATGCTATCATTGTAATAAGATGGGACATCCTACCTATAGGTGTATAGAGAAAGGCTCTACTTCTCAAGGAGGAGACAAAAGAGTTAACTTTGTGCAAGAGGATTCTAGTGGTGGAAATAAACACCCTGAGGTACCCCTAGAATCAGAGGGAGGAGAGAATCTAATGATGAGATTAAAACTGATCAAAGAACTAGTGAAAGAGGAACCAAGCTAGATAAGATCACTTTTTAGAGTGAAATGCAAGATGATGGGTAAGATATGTAGAGTCATCATAGACTCAGGGTCTACTAATAATATAGTGTCAGAAAAACAAGTTAGTAAACTAAACATGAAGAGGATTCTACATAGTAACCCATACAAGGTTACTTGGTTGAATAAAGGATAACATGTCCTTGTGAATGAACAAGCATAGGTGGACTTCTCTATTGGAAGATATAAAGATAAGGTGTTGTGTGACATCCTACCTATGGATGCATGTCACCTATTACTTGGTAGACCATGGAAATTTTACAGACAGACCATGCATGATGGAGCTAAGAATGCATATTCCTTTAATAAGGATGTTGTGACTTTCAAAATCCAATCATTGTTAGAAGAAGGAGAAGTGAATACCTCAGGCCCTAATGTTCTAGTGGTGAGTGAGAAGTTCTTACATGCTCTAGAAGAAGGAGAGGGAGTAGCATATGCTTTAGTTTTAAAGCCAAAAGAAGAAGATGCAGAGAAGACAATAAAGAGGATAGAGATTCCTAAAGAAGTACAAGAGTTGCTTCAATAGTATAGAGACATTGTCAGTGATGGAAAACTAGAAATCCTACCCCCTAAGAGAGATATTATTCACCAAATTGACTTTATCCTAGGAGCTTCCCTTCCTAACAAAGCTTCCTATAAGATGACCCCTAAACAAAATGAGGAAATTTCCAAACAAATGCAAGATCTCTTAAGCCAAGGACTCATTAGAAAGAGTATTAGTCCATGTGTCATACCCATTGTCATAGCACCCTAAAAGGGAGGAACTTGGAGGCTATGCATTGATTCTAGAGCCATTTACCAAATCAAAATTAGGTATCTAGGTTTCCTAGTCCTAGGATAGAAGACCTAATGAAATTTTTAGGAGGAGAAAGTTACTTTAGAAAGATTGATCTAATGATTGGTTATCATCAAATCAAATTCAATGGAGGAGATGAATGGAAGACAGCCTTCAAAACTATAGAAGGTTTATATGAATGGCTTGTGATTCCATTTGGGCTATCAAATGCTTCATCTAGATTCACGAGGTTGATGAACGAAGTACTCAAGGACTACATTGGTAAGTTTTTTTTAGTATATTTGGATGATATCCTAATCTTTAGTAGGACTAAAGAAGAACACTTAAAGCATCTGCAAATTGTGTTCAAGAGGCTGTATGAAGAAAAGCTAATGATCAACTTGGACAAGTGTGAATTCCTAAAGAAGGACTTAGTATATCTTGGGTTTGTGTTTTCTCATGGAAGTCTCAAGATGGATCCAAGAAAAGTGGAAGATATTTTCAACTGGCCTACTCCCAAGTCTGTAACATAGGTGAGAATTTTTCATGGTTTGGCTCAATATTATAGGAAGCTCATTAAACAGTTTAGTGCTATTTGTGCTCCTATGCTAGACACCATAAAAGGTGGAATGAAAAAAAAATATTGTATAGAATGAGAAAGATGACCAGGGATTTGAGTTGTTGAAAAATAATATTGCCACTCAACCTATCTTAGTATTACCAAGTTTTGAGAAACTTTTTACAGTTGAGTGTGAGGCTAGAAATGTAGCCATTGGAGTAGTTTTAAGACAAGAAGGGAGACCCATTTCTTTCCATAGTGAGAAGCTCAGTGCTACTAATAGGAAGTATTCTTCCTATGACTTAGAGATGTATTCTCTAGTTCAAGCACTAAGGAAATGGAGGCACTATCTACTTCCAATGGTATATTCAGAAAATCAAGCACTTAGCTTTCTCAATTCACAAGACAAGCTCAGTCATAAACACATGAAATGGGTGGAGTACTTGTAGGATTACACCTTCAATGTCAAGCACAAGAAAGGAGTAAAGAACAAAGTGGATGATGCACTTAGTAGGAGACTTCTAACAATGCAATAAGTATAATTATAGAGCATGGGAATTGATAATTTCAAAGAATTATATATAAGATGAAGACTTTACAGAAGCATACAAGGTATGTAATGAGTATAAGAATCATTTCAATAGTGAATTTTGTTATATTGCGGTGACTGATCAGGAAAGTAATATCCAGGGAAAGTATTTTACATTTTTCTACAATCCATGGGCTTTCTCAGCTAATTTTCTAGGCCGACATGTTCTAGCCCAAAAGCAGCATACAGATTGTATAAATTGGCTTAGGGTTAGGGTTTGAAATAATGTAATGTAATTTTGAGTCTTACTGTGATATTGAGCTGTAAGGGGATTATGTATTGTGATTAGATTGTAAAGTCTGGATAATAAAAGGATTGGACTCACTATTTGGTGGATGTAGCCCAGGGATTGGGTGAACCACATTAAATCTTTGTATCTTGTGTTATCTTCTATTTTGGTTTATTATTTCTGATATTGGTTATAATTTTTGCATGTAACTTGTTATTTATGCTTCGTTTATCCTAACAAGTGGTATCAAAGCAAGTTTTTTCAGTTTTCCTCTACAAGAAGGTCTCATGGTTGAGTGGGAGTCTCACAGTCAAGTGGGAGTAATGGAAGATGAGGGTAAGTTGAAGGTTGAGAAGTTTAACAGGAAGAACTTCCAATCATGGAAAATGTAGATGGAGGACTATCTCTATCAGAAGGGTTTATGGAGACCTTTGGAAGGAGTGAGCAAGAGAGCTGTTACTATGTCTCAAGAGGATTGTAATATTCTAGACAAAAAGGCACTGGTCAGAATTCACTTATGCCTGGCTCAATCGGTGGTGTTTAATATAAAAAAAGTGGAGACAACAAAAGAGTTTATGGAAACCCTAGCAAAGATGTATGAAAAGCCTGCCGCTTTGAATAAGGTATTTCTTATGAAGCATTTATTTAATATGAATATGGTATAAGTTGGATTAGTTGTTGATCATTTAAATGAGTTTAATACAATTACTAGTCAATTATCCTCTATGAATATAAATTTTGATGAAGAAATTAGGGCTCTTTTGATTCTGTGTTCTTTTACATAAAGCTGGAATAGCTTGATAATGGTTGTTAGTAACTTTGTTTCTATTTCAAACACCCTAAAATTTGATGATGTTGTTGGTGGTATTTTGAGTGAGGAAATTCATAGGAAAAGCTCAGGTGGATCTACATCAGGTAGTGTGTTGAATGCAGAAAGTAGAGGCAGAACAAGAGATAGAGGAAACAACTCTTGAAATTATGGGAAATCACAAGGAAAATTGAAGAGAAAGAGGTATCAATCAAGAAGACCAAACGATTGCCAGTACTGTGGAAAGCCAGGCCATAAGAATAAGGATTACTGGTCTCGGGAGAATAAAGAAGGAGAAAAACAAGAAGGCAATCAAGAGGCAAAAGTGGTAAGTAATAAATCTGAAGATGATGTTTTTCTCCTTTCCCTTGAAAATGTTGGTGATTCATGGGTTCTAGACTCAGGGGCATCATTTCATGCTATGCCCTATAGGAGTTATTTTCTTGATTATGTCCAAGGGAATTCTAGGCCAATTTATTTGGGAGATAATGAACCCTGTCAGATTGTTGGGAAGGGAAGAATTAAAGATAAGTTGTAGAATGGGAATCATTGGCTAATACAAGTGGTAAGGCATGTTCCAAGGTTAAGTAGGAATTTAATTTATGTGGCGCAACTAGGTGTTGAAGGTTGCACAATTACTTTTAATGATAAAAATTAGAAGGTGTCAAAAGGTTCCTTAGTAGTAGAAAAAGGTGTGAAAGTAGGCACCTTATATCTTTGTACAGGTAATACTTTTCCTTCTACTTTTATTGTTACAGAGAAAAGTGAATGTTCAGGAATAGTCATTGTATTTAAGCAGGTAGAAATTGAACCAGTCACTATGGATTCTGAAACAACACTATGGCACGATAGACTTGGGCACATGAGTGAAAAAGGTATGAAATTACTTCATTCAAAGAAAGCTTTACCAGGTCTGAAATTTGTAAATATGGATTTCTATGAAAGTTGTGTATATGGGAAACAAAAGAGAGTTTTCTGAAAGGTGGAAAGGAAAAGAAAGGTGATAAATTGGAGCTTGTGCATATAGATGTATGGGGACCAGCTCAAGTGTCTTCCCTTGGTGGCTCTCATTATTATGTTACTTTTATTGATGATGCAACTAGGAAAGTATGGATTTATTTCCTTAGACAAAAATCTGTTGTGTTTGAAACTTTTAAGAAATGGAAAAGCTTGGTTGAAAATGAGATTGGTAAGAGTCTAAAATGTCTCATATCTGATAATGGCGGTGAGTATTGCAAAAAATAATTGTAATATTATTGTTCCTCAAATGGTATTCGTAGGTAGAAAATGGTTCCAAGGACTCCACAAGAAAATGGAGTGGCTGAACGCATGAATAAGAAAATAATGGAGAGTGCAAGGACTATGAGATTGCATGTTGGGCTTCCCTTAAACATGTGGGTAGAGGCTATAAATATTTTTGTTTATTTGATTAACTAAGGTTCCTCTACTCCTTTGGGTTGTGGTATTCCAGAGGAAGGATGGACTGGTAAGAAGGTGAGTTATTCTTTTCTCAAAACCTTCAGTTGTAAAGCATTTGCACATACAGATTTTGAAAATAGAACCAAGCTGGAAGAAAAATCAAAGAAATGTTTATTTGTTGGATATTGAATTGATGAACTTGGCTATAGAACTTTTGATTTTGAATATCATAAAATTTTAAGAAGTAGGGATGTCATATTCAATGAGAAAGTGTTGTACAAAGATCTATTACGACAACATGAGAAGAAAGACACTAATTATGTAGAACTAGATGATACTCCAGTAAATGATGTTCCAGTAGTTCCTTATGCTCCGCAACAACATAAACAAAAAATACCACACACCCTAGTGAATGTTAGATGGTTAACAAGGCTAAGTAGACCTCCAGATAGATTTTCACCATCTTTGTATTCTATTTTATTAACTGATGTTGGTGAACCTGAATGTTATAATGAAGCTATGCATGTGGATACAAAGCTTCAGATAGAGTCTACAATGACAGAAGAAATGGACTCTTTACGGAAAAACTAGACTTGGGATTTATGTAAGTTACCTATAGGTAAACGAGCTTTACAGAATAAATGGGTTTACAGGATAAAAGAAGAAAATGGAGGTAAGAAAATATTTAAATCTAGATTAGTAGTAAAAGGATTTGAACAGAAATGAGATATTGATTTTGATGAGATATTTTGTCCAGTTGTTAAAATAACTTCTATTCATACTGTTTTAAGTATTGTGTCTACTGAAGATTTGCATTTAGAGCAGCTTGATGTTAAAACAACTTTTCTTCATGGTGAATTGGATGAAGAAATATATATGGTATAGCAACAGGGATTTGAGGTCAAGGGTAAGGAGAATTTGGTGTGCAGATTGTAGAAAAGTTTATATGGCTTGAAGCAAGCACCTTGACAATGGTATATTAAATTTGATACTTTTATGAATGAGCATGGATACTCTCGATGTAATTTTGACCATTGTGTTTATTTTAAGAGGTTGGATGAGGACAGCTACATTATTTTATGTTTATATTTTGATGATATGCTTGTAGCTGGGTCTAATATGAATCACATTAAGGGGTTGAAACAACAGTCAACAAAATCATTTGATATGAAGGATTTGGGGGCAGAAAAACAAATCCTTGGTGTGAAAATTTACAGATATAGGAAAAATAGGAAATTAACTTTATCTCAGGCTGATTATGTTGAAAATGTGTTGCAGAGATTCTCCATGAAGGATGCCAAAGTTGTCAATACACCTTTGCCTCGTCATTTGAAATTGACTAAGGAGATGTGTCCAAAGACACCAAAAGAGGAGGCTAAAATGTCTAAGGTACCTTATGATTCAGTTGCAGGGAGCTTAATGTATGCTATGGTATGTACTAGGATAGATATTGCACATGCAGTGGGAGTCGTTAGCAGGCATATGAGTGTCATGCCCAAAAGTTGGGCAAAAACACACGAACAAAAAATTTTAAAATAACACATCAAAACGGGATACTAAAACTACACAAGGGTAACACATGCACGCAAAATGGTGTAAAAGGATAAACAGAACCAAAAAGGGTCTCAAGGAGAGGAATAGCTTTCACAGCTATCCTAAAGGATGACTAAGCTCCAAACTAGAACTTCACGCAAATTGAGGAAGTTGACCAAAAGTCAACTAGAGTTGACCAAATGCCAACTATACGCTAAAAAGGTGTAAGGTACTACTAGGGTTTTCTTAAACCCAAAGGGAGAGTTGTGCATGCAAATCAAGACGGTTTGACTAAAAGTCAACTAGGGTTGACCAAAAGTCAACCAAGGTTGACCAAAAGTCAACCATATCTTAAAATATGTGAGGAAGGGTCTCTAGGGCCTACTAAGCACTAGGGAAGTCAAAGGTGCACAAAACGAGGTAGTTGACCAAAAGTCAACCTATGTTGACCAAAAAGTCAACTATCTTCAAAAAGGTTCTAAACCGAAACCCTAGGGTTCAGATACCCCAAGGAGCATTGGGTCCCAAATTTGAGGCCAACGGACAAGATTTAGACCAGGGTTGACCGAAAGTCAACTATGTACGTCATGGGTCAAGGGTAGCGGTAATGTCCCTAAAGACGTATATCGTGAATCTAAAGGAGGATATGACCCCTTGAAACAATAAAAGAAGGTTAACAAATTTATTAATTCTAAAACAATTAATCTAATAAGACCTTAAATTTCTAAACCTTATATTAATCTCCAGTCATCAAAGTCTTTACCTAAAAACAAATTCTAACATTAAATTTATTAAACACGGGACTTTTTAAATAATATTATCCTAAAGTTGTAAGGAAATATTAAATTCATTCTACTCAACATTATAAATTAATTCATTTATATTAATTAAACATCCTAACTAATAATATAATCAAAACTTTAAATGAAAACAAATATATATAAAAATGCATATAAATAAATCAAATCTGATTATGCAATCTAATTTAGTGAATCAAATAAGAGAAAGAAATCTAATCTAAATTAAATCTTAGAAAATAAATCTTATAATAAAAGATATCCTAACACATAATCTTTTTTAAAAAAAAAATCATTATATCTAAATCAAACCACATTTTAATCTTACATATAAAAAAAACATTTAATAAAAAACCTAAACCCTTATGGAACGAGAACTGTTCGGGCGGCCGAACGAAATGGAAGTGGCAGTGGCGAGTAATCCGCAGAGGGCGGCACGGCCTTAACACCCAGCGACGGCGGGGAGGAGAGGAGAGAAGAAAACCGAGGGAGGCGGGTGGGGAAGCCGGCGGAGCGGCGCCCTCCACGCCGATGTGCTCCCACAGTGGTGGGCGGCCAGCCACGGCCGATGCCGCACCACCCGCTGTGGTTGCACAGCGGGGTGGGGGCTACGCCTGCGCGGCTGCACTGCAGCGGGGGTTGGGGAGGGGCTCGGCCCTCCCGCCCAACATAAAAATTATTATTTTTTTCTAAAACCATAAAAAAACGCACAACGCTTAGCGCTAAAAACTTTTACAATTTACTAATTTAATTTAATTTTTTTAAAACAGATTGCAATAAAGTATTTATCTTCATGTAAGCTAATAAAGATTTAAAATATATGTTTAAATATTTTTTTTGACTGGTGAAGAAAATGTAAAAAAAATCTCTGTATAGCTAAAAACAGCAAGCTTTAAATAATATTTTTTTAAAAAAAAAATTACATGGTTGCATTTGATAATTCATGCTCAATCTAATGGCAAGATAAAATATCGATTTCGAGCCAAATTTCTTTTTTGACTAAATTTTTCAGATTTTATATAAAAAAAAATATTTAAATGAGAGGAAGGTATTAATTTCTCATTTCTATTTACTCAAGAATACTTACAAAATTAAAACACGGATCTATTTGTTATGCATAAAACAACAGTGACATTACAAGGAACTCCAAACTTAATATACAATAGAATGCGTTTGCACTTAACAAATTAAATTTCTATTGAACCTCCATGTTAAAATATGGTAAGAAATTTACAATAATATACATCTACAACTACAAAATGCTCTTAATACCAAAATAGCAACACTGAAGGTTTCCCAATAAATTATAAGTTACAATCTGAAAATCTTTTCGGTCATGCTCTTTCCCACATAAGGGTGTCATGCATCTTCGATATCCATCAGGTACCTGGAACAAGATAGAATGAGGTTGACCATGGAGGCTGACCTCCCAACCTAGGCCTTTACAAGGCCACCCCCGAGCTTGGGGATCCAATCTAGAATGGGCTACAAACAGAACATTCAACAAGCAGAACAGGGAATAGAGACTTCTAACACACGAAGGCTTCCCAACAACAGGATGTACATGAGGAAGTATCTCCAAGAGACATTCCAGAAACAGGGGTAGTGGTAGACCTCACTGAAGGAGAAAGCCAAGATCACAATTAAAATACTCAAGCCACACATGGACTTGCTAAGGACCATCTTTACAAGATGCTATC
>MU223514.1:2343058-2389919 GCA_018584345.1 Thuja plicata | reverse complement strand
AAGATATAAGTAGGAAATATAAAACAAGGTGAATAAGAGTAGTTAGATATTCACGCTAAAACCAAAAATGCCATTAATATGAAACCCTAAGCATATTAGTGGAAAAAGTGCAGATTTCAACCCAAAAAAATTGTTAAAACATACCAAACATCTGGCATAATTGTACATTTCATTCATGTCATTGATATTATTCTTCATCCATCTCATCATTGGGATCATCATCATCGAAGACATCATCACCGCCACTATCATCATCATCGTCATCGTCATCGTCAGCATCGTCATCATCATCGTCATCATCCTCCTCATCATCCTCCTCATCATCATCGTGATCAATAGCAGCAGCGTCATCGTCTTCTTCTTCATATTCTTCTTTGACTAACTCTTGATCGTGATCATCATCTACATCATCATCCACTTCCTCCTCTTCCTCAGTATCTTCTTCTTCCATCACATTATACTTTATCGGCCTTCCTCTTGGATCATGTCTAACAAAAAATGACCAACCTGGTTTATGTGGAACCTCCGAGTAAAATACCTGCTCACATTGGCTTGGAATAACATAGGGCTCTTCATCAACTGGCTCAAACAACCTTGTGTTAATAATTGGAAATCCACTATCATGTTCAATAACAGTTCTATCAAGATCATTTTGATTGAGACGTAGTCTGTACCATTTCACGACGAAGAGAACTAATTTGAAGGAATTAAAGTCATAGTCCAGTATATCAACCAAAATACCATAGTGTCAATTTTGCGACTCTCGAGGATGTAAGTCATTTTTAGATGAAATATTGATCACCTGGAAGACTACACTTATCCCAGAATCACAAGTTGTCTTCATTTCATCCAACTTTTTGATGCAAAATTTATAACCATTGCAGAACATAGCCTTGTGGTGCTTCACCTACAATAATGTCAAACATGTATAAATTATTGCATCATGAGTTGAAAAACATATGGTTGATTAACAAATTTATAAGTACCTGGCGATATCTTAAACCATATGCTAAATCTATTTCCTTTTGTGTAACATTGGGATCTCCATTACGATGAGCTTGTATAACCAATGAAGACACAAATTTCCATTTTAATCTATGACCATAACGTTGACATCATTCAATCCAGACCGTCATCCAATCTTGATTGTTTGCAATAAACAAATGTATTGCATCCCACTCTTTAGCAACTGTACAAAAGTAAATAGATGATCAGTTACAACAGATTTATTTTGAAGCTTAACAATTAATTAACTAAAATAAAATCTCATAATTTATTACCTTTCATTTTCCTAAATTTACCATTGCCCACTAAGTACTCCCCTTCAAATTTTTTAATGGATTCGAGATCCCAAATGCAATTTATATGGGATTTTGCTGCAAGATTAGGAAGATATTGAGTAACGTACACCATTATCTAGTATACCATATATCCTTCAACCATAGAACCCTCAGGACGTGCTCTCTGTTGTACCAAACCCTTCAAAAATTTCAAGTGTCTCTCAACCATCCACATTGACCTAGCATGTACAGGTCCACACAATTCAATCTCCTCAACTTGGTGTATGAGGTAGTGTTCTTGTGCATTGAAAAAGGTTGAAGGTAAACACTTTTGCATTTCACACATTAGACAAGGAATTCTTTTCTTCCAATATTTTATATCTTCTTTATGGATTTCTTTAGATGACAACCACCTACAAGGGATTGAAGACACAAAAATATATAAATAGATGACTTTAGAATATATTACTTGTTTTATATTATTGTTTGATATATTGAACAAATATCACTCCTTACATCATGTATTTTCCAAGATCATATATCACTTGTTTGATATTATTGTCGAAGTTCTATGCGAGCGATAGGGGTAGAAAATACTGCAACAATTGTCAACTGATCATTTCATACAATGAAAATTGAATACAGTTACACAAATATATTGTAAATACAAGAGACTGTGGCTTACCTTGATGAAGGTATGCCAATCATGTATTTTCATCCTTGACCCAAAATCACTCTTCTTTGATATGACATTGCTTATATTCGCAGAAAATTCTGTAGGAAATCAAATTTTGCATATGACTTCTTTTATGACATTACTTTGTTGCTCTGTTAATAACCAAGGAAGAGCACTTTCATTAATCTGGTGTCCATTTCTATTTGATTCAATGATATTTTTCATTGCATGATTGGAATCATGAATGTCACTATAAATTTTGCCAAGTTTTTCTTTGTCACGCCTTCCATCCAATATTTTCCACAGTGTCTTTGTTACATTCTTTCCAATATGCGTAGTATCAAACAAATGCACAATTTGTAGCTGTTCATAGTAGGGAAGCCTACTAAATTATCTGGGATAACATTTTAGTCCCTTTGGAAGTTGGTCAGCGTTGCCTTAGCGACCTTCAAAATTGTCAACTACATAATTAGCCAACAAAACACAATCAAAATATATAATTTTCAAACATCAACCATTAGGTGGAATGATATTACCTTGAATTCTATTATATTTCAACTTCCATAAGTGAGGTGTCATTCTTCGGAGCTTTGATGTAGTCTCTTCTTTCCCATTGAAAAGATGTTTTTTGCACTTCAATACTTATGATTTTTGGGGAGGAAGTGCCTATACTCATCAAACACCTGCTTTTTTAAACTTTTAGAATGACAAGATTTTATCTTTGGACCACACATTGGACATGAAAATTTTCCCTTTGTTTGAAGACCTACAAGATAATGATACAATTGGATTAAATATGTGAATTTTTAGAATTATAATTATCGCGTACAATTAGAATTCACCATAACATACCACAGAAATGTGTCAACCCTAGAGCATCATGAATTGTCCACACAAGAATTGTATGGAATTGAAATTGTCTTTGTCCAATTGGTCTAGAGATATCATACATAGTGAAACCATTCTATAACACCAACAACTCATCGATAAGAGGTGTAGTATATACATTCATATCTTTCACTTGGTACTTACCTAGTTGAATCAATAACATCAGATAATTATTGTGGTCATTTCACTCCAAGACTTATAATTACATGAAGATAACTATAAAATAATAAAATACCTAGAACAATCATTGCCAACTTAATGTGCTCCCTCTTTATTGACATCCATGGTGGAAGGTTATTGCTGATAACAAAAATAGGCCACACCAAGTAAATAGATCTCATCTCTCCATACGGATTGACACCGTCTGCTGCCAGAGAAAGCTTGAGATTTTGAGGTTCTTCTTTAAAGTGTGGCCACTTTTCCTTTATGTCCATAAATGATGAACCATCTATAGGCATTCACATAATGTCATCTCGACTCCTGCCATGTGCATGGTAATCCATAAATTGTGCCAAGCTATTGCACCTGAATAATCATTTCAGACATGGAATAATGGGGATGTAATGTAGAACCTTGTGAGGCACCTTTTTTCTCATTTGATCATCTCGATATCTTCTTGTATGAAATTCAGGGCATTCTATTACATTTTCATGTTCTTTATGATAAATAATATGATCTTTGGTACAAGCATATATTGCTTGATGCTCCATTCCAATATGTTTCATAATGGCACATAATTCTCGTTACAAGCGAGGGAGAACATTTGATGGTGGTAACAGAAACTCACCTATCAATCTACAGAAAAAAATATAAGTCGTTACTATAAGCAATCTTAATGGTACATTTTTCACCTTTTATAAACTATAATGATGTATATGACAAACCTTAGCATACGTGACATTAATATGTTGGATAAACCATTCATAACCTTCAAATTCACCAACAAAAATAAAGTAGAGAGAAGAGTAGATTAGGAGCCTTCGTAAAGGGTTGTTTTCACCTTCTCAAGTAGAGGTATATCAGAATGTGCCCATCGCGTTGTAGGTAAGGAAGGGTTTGAGGTTAAATGGGTTAATAATGATGATGAATTCTTTTCAACGGACATCAAATCGCGTGTCAATTGTTTTATGTGTCTTTGATGCTTGTCTGTAACCTATTACAAATCCCCAGAATAGGGAAAAGATGAAAGAAAACACTGAAGAATTAGTTTTACACCCATCCTCCATTCCAAACGCCCTTCTATCCTTGGCCTTCTCAAATTTTTGGTTCACCTCTAGCAACGCTGCATTGAGGACTGCAAAAAAAATGCATCCAATCAGATGGATTCTTCCAAACAAAAGGGTCTCTCCCACTAGTCAACATGTTCACCATCACCTAGCTATGTTTGGGTATTTCAAATCCACTGATCTCATAGGAGCTTTCAGCTTTTCGTGGAAGGAGAAGAGGACTGTATCCAAGGTACATTCACAATACTTCCTTGACAAACACATGGAGCTAAGATAGATGATGTATGTCAGATTATTCCACTCTTCGATTACAACCAACCACTTCTTCTAGTTCTCGACAAAGCCACTTTAATTTATCTAACAAGGTAATGGATAGCAAAGAGTCCTCTATTGCAAAAGACTTCCAATTTCTCTGGAATCCCTTCATTTATCGATAGGAAAGACATGATGGTGGAATACCTTGATTAAAATTTAACATGAAGAAACAGTAACAGAGAAAGCAGTAAAAATAGGCTTGTGTTGAAGAGGTCAAGCGCAATCAAATAATTTTGGAAGAGAGGAAGAAGAATTAGATAGCTAAAAATGATGGAAACATAGATTTTGTGTAGATTTTGTGATCCACAACTTGTGTTTTCATACCAAAATAGCTTCGAAGAAATATAGAATCCTGTGAGTGAAAGACCCACAAAAGAAAGCATGTCTATAATGCCTCCATCACAGTCTTGTATCTGATGCATCTGAAGCCCCTTCTTCTACCGATGGGTGGGTGAAACCTTTTTTTTTTCTCACTACGAAGGGACTCGGTGAGTCATACAGAATATTGGACCAAACATAGAGGGGCAGATGGAGTCCCGCTACTGTCTAATTCCTACTATAGTTAATGTGCAAAGAATCTGATGCAACCATCAATCATGGTGAAAACAATGAACAACAAGGATAGTTTTAATGGTAGTCAATTTTTTTTTGAGATGTTTCAACCGTTGATTGTCTAAAGGAGGTTGTGAATAAGAAGTCGTTAGATTGGGGGAAGAGGAAGAATATTGTTGGATTGTTGGAAGAGCATTGCTGGATAGATTAAGCCTGCCATATATCATACAGATATTAAGGCCACTAACATTTTGTTGGATGATCAAATGAATTCTCTGTATGGTCATCTCAAAGATAGAAGTGATGTGTACAGTTTTGGGGTTGTTCTTTGGAGATTATGAGTGGGAGAAAGGCTCTAGACACATCTGTGGAGTCCCCATCTAATTATCTTATCACTGATTGGGCATGGAAGCTTGTGAAGGCAAGGAAAATGATTGAGATATTAGATAGGGTAATCTGTAAGAAAGGGCTTTGGGAAATTTATGCAGAGATTCATTTTAGTGGGTATTTTGTGTGCTCATGTAATGGTGGGATTCAGACCAAGCATGGCAGAGGCATTGAAGATGCTAGAAGGGGAGGTCGACATTCCTGAGATTCCTGACAGGCCTTTGCCTCTTCTCAACCAGGGAGATTTGTAGGATGGATACTATGACTACTCCACTCTTTTTTCAAATGCTTGATCTATGTAAAATATTTTCATAAAAATAAATTAATAGTAATAAAAATTATAATTAAAATATTAATAAAATATGCACCTAAAATGTATTTGCAAGATAAATTTAAAATTAACAAATAAAAATTATAATAAACTTGAAAGTAAATATAAATAATATTAAAATTAAGTGAAAGACAAATTCAATATTAATAAATACAAATTTATCATAAATTTAAACATAAATTCATATAATATTAATAGTAACTAATAGATAAACTCAATATCAACAAATTAAAAAATTATCATAAAATAGAACATAAATATAAAGGAATTAAATTTTTAAAACTAAAGTGGTAATTTAAATACATTTTATAAAATCTAATAAGTTGTAAAACTTATATTAATTCTTTAATAGATTATATTATATTTACTATTAAAACTGCAATTATCCATTAATGACAATAAAAGAATATGACAAAACCTAGAAAACAAATAAAAAAGGTGCTTCTATTGCACACTAAGGTACGATTGCTAGTATAACTTTAGTCAAATTAATTAGTAATATTTTTTAGGTAGATATTCCAAACGCACCTATGTCACTTTTCTGATAGGGAGTGGAGATTGTGTGAAAGGTATGGTTGGACTTTTGAAGGGACAATTAATTAGTACATATTAATGAAATTATACATTAGATAATTAATTAATTTCTATCGACATATTCATTTATACCAGCACTTGTTTACTTATTATAAAAGGAAAGAGAGGTGGGAAAGTTTATATTTAAATGGAAGAGCACTTACTGACAGTATGAACTATCTTAAAATAGAAATTGATACTAATACACTTCCATCTACTAACAGAACAATCTATCAAGCCTCAAGAATGTTAAGCATGAAAAATTATTTGAGAATGAGATCTCTTGTGTTGATTGTTATCTTGATGATATGTTCTAGGATGATCTATTATCAGGATGATATGGTCTAGGATGATATAAAACATAAGGGGAAAAAGAAATTTTTTTCCTATTGCTACTTCTAGATTTGTTTGTCCAAATATTTCTTATATCAACCTTTTGAATCACACTCTATGATCTATCATCACAATTTAATTGTGAGAATTCTTGCATCAATATTTCTAATCACATTCTGTAAATGATCCATCATCAGAATATTAGATTTTAACACAAAAAAAAAAAGACAAGATTAAGTTTTACAGTTATCAACCACATCATAAAACAAAACAGGACAAGATTAGGTTTTACAGTTATCAACCACATCATAAAACAAAATAGGACAAGATTAAGTTTTACAGTTATCAATAAAAACATCCATGATCATTGATTTATCTGGCGCCTGAATTTACTTGGAAACCTCAAAAGAATACCAACAGCTAAAATTTGTAACAAGCACAAAACATATCTAAAATGATGATTTTTATTCTCCAATTCCTTCTTATGAGCTGAAAATGAAATTCAAGATCTATCGTAGAAATGGGTGGTTGACTCACAAGGATTTGATGAGAATGGTGAAGCTGCTGCAATCAAAAAATGAAGTTTGGCATCCTTTGGAACCCTCTTTGAACAAAGCTTAACATGCATTTGTCGTGGTCATGAAGAAGCAAAATAAACAACAGGTCTAAATTTCAACAAAAAAAAACAAGGTTTTGGTCTTAGGTTTCAAACCCTTCCAGTCCAAGAAAAAGTGGGCGAGGGAGGATTTAATATGATGTTTTTCATGTGAACACGCAAGTCTTTTTAAATTCATATTTTTTGGGTGTATCACCATCCTTATTGATTTGGGAATTATGGAAAGAGACAAATCATAGATTTTTTCAAGGAAGCAAAATAGAATGGGATTAGTGGATTAACAAGTTGGAAGTGAATATAGTAGAGGTTGTGAATTCTAGAGCATAAAATAACAAAGCTAAACATTCAAAATACACAATGAGGGATCATCCGATGAAGAGGAGTTGGTTTCGATTGAAAATTCCCAACTTTGTTGGTAAATTGACAAATAATAACAAGAACATATATGAATGTTGCTAGACTCCACCTAGATAAGATTGGGTCAACTCAAATTTTGATAGAGCCTCAAGAGCCAATCTAGGTATTCCAGGTGCTAAATGTGTTATTCATGTAGACAAAGGGGTAATTATTTCAAATTTGGCTAAGCCATTGGAAAAAGACACTAACAATGCTGCAAAATTGAAGGCCTTAGCCAAAGGACTAATCTTATGCAATGAATTAGGAATCATGAAAGTGGAGATTGAAGGGGACTCAACTATTGTCATCATCACTCTCACATCTAGACAATATGTTAAATGGAGGGTTAAATAATTACCTTCACAAGCCTGGGAACTTTTAGAATGTTTTGATAATACTACTTTTAATCATATCTATAGACAGGGTAATATGATAGTTGATAGGTTATCCAATATATGAGTTGATGTCCAGTCGATCAGGATAATTGACAAAAAAGATACTGCATCTTCAACCCTTTCTAATAAGAAGAATCCATTCCATCAAGGGAAGTATGAGACAAATTGTTATTTAACCAACATATTCCATTTTATTTAGAGAAATCATGAGCATTTGGATGGGTATATAAGAAAAAAGGTGTCATTAGCAAGGGAATGGTTCAATATTACTTGAAATCTTCTACAAAAGAGGTAATAAATTGGTTTGTAATTAATGGGTAAAATTTTAATTTATTAGTCATTTGATTAAGAGTGTTATCCTCAATTAAGAGGGTCTTGTCAATAGTACGTCATATCAACTTTGATGAATGAATTTAGTCAATATTTGAAGGATAAGGGAAAGACTAGGAAGGGTAAAGTTGGATTATTAATTGAAGGACATGAATCTCACTTTTAATTATCATGCCAAATATTGAAGAAGAAAAATCGAGTGCAGAAATCTTTCATGTAAGATTGAGTATATATGGAAAGACATCATGTTTCTCTTTTGAGGATCCTTGAGAAGTGGACCAGAATGAAAGTTGGAGATAGTGGGTGGTAATAAAGTATGGGAAAAAGAACCATTTATGAAGTGACTTCTATATTTAGTTGGAAAAAGAAGATTACTAACTGAGTAGGTATTTTCTCCATAATTTAGGCATTAGGGCATCAAAATTGTAGAGGATAAAAATCATAGGGATGATTAGATGGATGGTGGCAAGGGAATTTTTAGGTTTAAATAATTTTCTTTAATTATGATTCACTGAAAATACATTATAGATGGCAATGATCAATTATATTTAACTATTTTGAAGTTGGCTCTATTTATCATAGCATCCTTCTCTTCTTCGACCGAACATAAAGAATCATAGTAGTAGCAGTGAGTAGTGGTGAGAGGAATAAAACCAGTAGTTTGAGATTAGTATGGATTCTCCTATTGTGCATAGATTTGCAAAACCAAAGATGCAAGTTTCTTTTTTATGGATTGTCACAGATCAAAGAATACAAGAAATATTGCAGGATCTGCATATTATGGTGGTCAAGTTGGGTTTTGGAATTTTAGGTGATGGTTTCATTAGAGCTAATCATAGGTATAGATTCAATACAAATATAGTGGTCATTTTTCTAGCAATGATGGTGTATGTGGGTTTGAGCAAGAGGGTAGCAGAGAGGATATGTAGGAAAATCTTTCCTAGTGTGTTTCTTACAGATTTGACGGTGGTTCTGTAAAATATAGATAATGATCTCATGATAAAAAGGCCTAGGGACTATGGTGTTTCAAGGATTAATGGTCGACCCCCAAAGAGATACCCAATTATAGAAATTGAAGACTAGATGATTTTTCACATATAGGAGGTTGGACATCATATACGAGATATATTTTTTATGAAATTATAGAAACTTTGGCACAATGAAGAACCAAGTTGGGTTAGGCCTTTCTCAAATTTCATAATCTAGTAGCGGAGAATGAAGAAGACCAGAGGATGAGAAACATAGAAGTAGGGTTGTTGTCAGTCTTTGATGGGTAAGGCCCTCCACCATAGAACATTGAGCCATGGGATCTGGATTGGTGTGCATAAAATGTAGGGATGTGAACCCCTCAAGAACAAGTGTTAATTCATGCAAGGAGGAGCATGTCAATTTCCCATCTTTAGAGGATGGTAGACTCTGAGGTATACACAACTAAGGTAAGTAGGAGAGGACGTGGAATAGGACAGAAACAACTTAGGGGAGGCTAGTTTCTCCTTCTGATCTATGTCACGAATGGGTTTTGGTCTTTTTGAATTTGATTCGAAAGTTTAGAGTGGGTTTTTAGCAATATGTTATAGTTAAGACTTCACATACTTATTTTTTAGTATTTTAGGGAGAAGAATCTCTCTATAGACTATAATATTAGCTTTTTATACTAATTTTGGTTTACTTTAAATACATATATATTCATATAATATAATCTGGCTCTAGCCTTTATTGATAAAAAATCAATTCAAGCTTTAAATCATAGCCTTTAGCAATATTTTGTTATTCAAAATTTTCTAAAGTTTAGATATTTATTTATTAATTTTATATATTATACATATTACTTATCTCAAATATGATTAGTTGAATTGGGTTGTTATTTAAGACTATTTTTCTGACATTTTTCTTGTCTTTATTTTAACCATAGTTTTGAAATTAATTCATTTAATTTAATTTCAAGAATTAAAAATTATTCTTTTACTTTACAAATTAGTACATTTTTAAGAGATTCTATATTTTATATTTTATTACTATAAATATGCAATTTTCATTAGAAAATTAAATTACAATATATTTGAACAATATTATAATATTTAGTTTTTAAATATTTACTTTAATATATATGCTCTAAACAATTATTACAATTTAAAATATATAATATACATTGTTCTATAATATATATAATCTAAAAGTACTATATCATATATGTAATATTATGTACTTTAATATTCTATACATTTTAATTTAATTCAAAAATCATGACTGTACATTAATTGCACTTCCACTTCATGATACTTTATATGTACATTTCATTTTAATTAATTAATTTGAAATTTCAAAAATCATGATACTTTGTTTCAAAAATTAAAACAATAATAAAAGATTTAAATTTTTTATGTCCACTCATTTAATATGCATTCAATTGAATTTTTTGTATTATTTTAACTTTTCAAGGGAAGTTTCATAACCTAAATTTTATTTTCAAAATATATAGTTAAATCAGAAGTAGAAATAGAAATAAATTGTGTGACTTTTCTAATAGGGAGTGGAGATTATGTGAAAGGTACGGTTGGCCTTTTGAAGGGACAATTAATTAGTACATATTAACGATTATACATTAGATAATTAATTAATTTACTCATTGATACCAGCACTAGTTTAGTTATTATAAAAGGAAAGAGAGGTGGGAAAGTTTATATTTAATTGGAAGAGCACTTACTGACAGTACGAACTATCTTAAAATAGAAATTGATACTCATACGTTTCCATCTACTGACAGGACAATCTATCAAGCCTCAAGAATGTTAAGCATGAAAAATTATTTGAGAATGAGATCTCATGTGTTGATTATTGTCTTCATCACAGGGTTCTTCTTAGCGACCTCTCACTCCATCAACATAACAACGGGAGACAGAAAACTCAGTAGTTTACAAAGTGGAGAGATTGGTAAGCACTCAAATTATTATTTTGAGTGAAAATAACTTGTAAAGTTATTGATGACATGAAAAAACGAGGCATTGGTTGTGCGCCAAATTAGAAACTCTGGAAAACACATCAGATGGAAGACGGTATGGACATCACCATCAGATGGTGTGGTTGTAAATATAGTGGCAGATATGCTTTTAAAATGTGGAAGCATAGACAAGGCTCGTAAATTGTTTGACAAAATGCCGCATAAAAAAGTAACCTCTTCGGAAAGGCTTTGATTCGTTTCGAAGAAATGCCTCGATGTGTTTTGGATCGCAATTATTCAATTGGCAGGTGTAGATTTGTCAGCGATTGCAGACTTTAATTTCCTTCAAAGTCTGGATGCTATTTACTTGCAATTTCTTTTATTTTGAAGCTTAGCTTGCTATCTAGAAATGTCTCTAGAATTTATGTCCGTGTGATGTCTGCGAAAACTTTTGCTATAAAATAAGGTTGAGTCGCGAAAATTCAATATTGTGAGGATAATTTTAAATTAATCTCTGTCTAACCCTTCTTGTCACTATTATAGCTCTTCAGCAAAGGAAATAAAACATTCTTCACTTGCAATTAAAATATCATGAAGGTAAAATTTTAATTCAGAACCCTTCACCATAATAGCCTCAGCTTTGCACCTGAATGGAATGAGATAGCGAGAAGTTGTTTATTCTAAAATATAGATAATAATGAAGGATTTCCTTGCTCAAAAGTGTATGTAAATTGTCGAACCACTATAAATTGTTGTGTTCTTTTTTCCTATTCATTTGTTTGTGTTTTTCTATCTGCTATTTTATTTTCAATTCCTTTTCACTTAAATCTATACAAAGCATTTTCTTTTTCATACATTTCCACTGTAATTTTTAGAGTTGAAGAGGCTAAGATTTAGTGTTTTTGATTTGGTCAAATATGTTGTGTTTAGGTTTGCAATGCAGAGTATTCATTAAATTGATCAAAACTGCACTATTCAACTTTCAAATCCACAACAAGAGAATGCCTTGTGATTATATTAAATGCAAAATGTAGATTAAAAATGTTCCATCATAATTCAAACTTTTTTTAATTGAACATTTTAGAATAGATTAGAGCATTCAAACATTTCTGAATTCAATTGGTTGAGTTTAATTTGTATCAACTTTATGAAGTGTAACCTCAAATATAATAGAACTCACACAATTTTCATTCGTAGAATTTATTTAAAATAAATTGATTACATATACTTGATACTAACTATAATTGTTTTAAAATAAATTTATTACATATAGTTGATATTAACTATATTTTGTGTATATGATCATTGAAACTTTTTTACTATTTTCTAGGAATCATTATTTATTTTCCATTCATAGAATTTTTTTAAAATAAATTGGTGGAGATATATTCCTCGTATTAACTATATTTTGTGTATATTTTTTTAAATAAATTGATCAAAATATATTCTTGATATTAACTATATATTGTGTATAAGTTCAGCAAATTTTTTTTACTACCTGTATCTTTTTTTCTACTCAAAATATATTTTATGTATATGATCAACAAAACCATTTTACTATCCTATATCTTTTATTGTATGGAAAATACAATTTTATTGTATGAGAAATGCAATTTTATTTGCTTAAGAGTTTATTATATAGTAAATTTTAGGTTGTAGCGGTAATTTCTCTCCTTCATGCACTAGAAAGCAAAGCATGAAGCATGAAGCATGAATAAGGGCATGCTACCTTGAGTGGTTAAATGTACATAAAGAGATTTTTATGTAACAAAAGAGCTTTTTATATGATGATTGAGATTTTTTTTACTTAAACCCATTTCAATTAAACTTAATTTAAAAAAAAAAAATGAAAAATGAATGATTAGTAATAAATGTTCGTAATGTTTTCATGATCATTCAAGTCCATTTTTTCAGTCGATAATCTTATTGACTAGATATAACAATATATTAGCGGATAGTGAGAGGAATCTATAGTGCTCTCTTTGCTTGAAACTCTTTTATTTTGTTTCTTTTTGTGATTGAATAAATTTTTACCCCTCTTTTAATTTGAGATATAAAAATATATGCATTCCTCGTGTTGAATTGTATCTCTTTATCTTCCTAAGCGTCTGTCTTATAGTGTCCACAGGTTGTTTTTCTTCATTTTTCTTTTTTGTATGAAACAAATATGTATTACTTATTTTTATATCATACAGTGTAATTCTTCTTATAAATACATATTATTAATATTTAACATAGAGTAATTAGAAATTTTAAACAATTTCAATTTGAATGTGATATTTTAATGTCAAGCCACATAAACGGACCGCGAACTCTTCTCAATACATATCCAACCTCGTCTTCTTCAAAGAAATCAGGGGAATCCATGATCTATGCAAATTTCTTCTCTCCCAATACCTTGTATTCATCCTTCAAGATCGAATCCTTAGAAACTTCTTTCAATTGTTCCGCATTCACTCTATCTCCCAATTCTTCCAGGTTACAATGTATGTAAGCCCTAATGTCTTAGACATGTAAAACATCGTAAGGAAAATATAAAATGCACCTTCAGGGTCATCCTCAATTGATTTGTGTGGGTGTTTCTAAAATACTAGCCTTAAACGTTCTGTAACATCAACTTCTCTAGGTGTGTCCATGATTTAATCTTCAAAAACCAAACTGCCCAATGTAAAATAACTTTTCGATAAATTGAGGGTTAAGCTTGAAATTGATGTAAATAACTTCAATCTCCTTCCAAATTGCATTTAGCTATTCTACAAAATATTCAACTCACAAGGTGTAGAAGGAATAGAGAAAATGCATTTTTTTAATTCTCATGTCCATAAAGTAGATAACAATTAATGCATTGTACCTTAAGTTCAAGTTTTCTCATAAAAGAGGATAGAAAATCCATCGTTGGCCCTTAAAATCATCAACAAAATTCTTATGAATGATACAATCTGCCATAAACTCATTTTTGCATTGGAATATGTCCATCACATTCACTGCTTTATCCAATTCAGGGGTAAGGTAAGGGTTTTTCATAAAAACTCTTCCTTGGGTCAATGACCTAATTAGTTTTCCAATGAGACATTCATACCAGAATTGGGTGTGATCTTTCTAGTAGCATCTATCACTTTTTTCTAACACATGTCTTGCTCATTTCCTTATTAACTTCATTAACATCAATTATTTTATTTCCTTTATCATCGTACATAATGTTCCTTTCTACTGAAACTCTTACATTATTATATATGCAATTCCTAGCAATATGAACAGAATTTTTGCAATTAAAATATTTCACATTTCCATACATTGTGTAGCAAGTGTGCCAATAACTAAAAATGATGTGGTATTAGGCATGCTTCTGCACTCTTTCTCTGTATGACCAAATTTGTTACAGGGAAAGCCTTTGTCATTGAAATTTTATTTCCTCATAGGTTTCCTCTTAGGTTCTTCATTCTGATTCTCTATTGAATTCATTTTCTCACCTGATCCAAAAAAATTTCCTTTCTCAAAACCAATTCCTTTAGGGATTTGACTTTCAAGTTGTACATAAAGCTTTGTTGAACTAGATTTGAAATTTTCTATGAATTCATTAGCTTATGCAAGTTCACTCCTAATAAATTCATTAACCCTTCCAAGTTCATGCTCATTATGTCTGGATTCCTCAAGATTGGTCTGCAATTGTTCAACCTAACCTTTCAGTCTGTAACATTCTTCAGTTTTATCCTTCAAGGTTTTCTCAAGAATTTTCTTTGCTTCAATCTTCTTGGTAATCTTCATTACCACATCTTCCATTTTATGTTTTAGATTATCTTTTTATTTTGTGATCTATACACATTCATGTATTTTTTCTTTTAAGGCTTGTGAATCATCTTTCTGCTTCAAATTTTCAACAAGATCTTTCCTCTTATCTATGGATTTTTTTTAAATTCTTCCTTCAGATTCTCATTGAAAATTTCAACATCCTTAAGCTTCTTTTCCACTTCCAAGTTATGAGAATTTTATTTGTCAATATTTTCAAGCGTAATCAAGAGTTGTCTCTGAGTACTGCTAGAAACTATAAGGTCCTCCATCAGGAGCTTCCTCAAGTGGTTAGAATTATTTAAAGGACTAAAGCTTTGATAATAATTGTTAGGATTGAGGTACACTGAGAGGTGGGGTGAATCAGCATTTGAAACTTTTTATCTCTACCAATTTGATTCTTTAACCATAAACTAGAAGTTGTGGAATGTAAACAATTGAAACAAGTAGATTGAGAGTAGTATGGATTCTCCTATTCTATTTATAATGGCTAGACTTAAGAGGCAAGTTTCCTTTTTAAGGTTGTCATGGATCAAAGGATGCAATAAATAATGTAGGATCCATATATTATTGTGGTAGAAATGGTTTTGGGGATTTTAGTCAATGATTTCATTAGAGAGAATCATAGGTATATAGACAATACAGATATAGTGACCATATTTCTGGTAATGTTGTTGTATGTGGGTTTGAGAAAGAGCGTAGCAGAGAGGATAAGTAGGAAAATATTTCCTAGTGAGTTTCTTGTATAGATTTGAAGTTAGTTAAATGAAATATAGATAATGATCTCACTATTCCAAGGCCTAGGGTCTATGTTGTTACAAGGATTAATGGTAAGCCCCCAAAGAGATACCCAATTTTGGAAATTGAAGACCAGAGAATTTTTGGATATAGGAGGCAGGACATCAGATATGGGATATATTTTTTGATGAAATTATATATGTATTGACACAATGATGGACTGCTTGGGTCAAGGACTTCCTCAAATTTCATAATTTGATAGTAGAAAATTAAGAAGACATGAATATGAGGGAAATGGAAGAACAGTTATGATCAATCTTTGATCCGCAAGGCCCTCTGCCCTAGGACATTGAGCCATGGGATCCAAATTGGTGTGTAGAATGAGTAGTGATGTTAAACTCTCAGGATCAAGCATTAATTCAAGTGACAAGGAGCATCTCCTCTACCCATCTATAGAGAATGATAGACTTTGAGGTAGATACGGCCGAGGGATGCAAGAGATGACATGGAAGACGACATGGAAGAAGACATAAAGGACTTGGGGGAGGCTAGTTTATCCTTCTGAGATTTGCTATAAATGTATTTTGGTATTTTTGAATTTGGTTAATGATTTTAGAGTAGGTTTTTAGCAATATGTTATAGTTCAAACTTCATAGACTTATTTTTAATATTTTATTGAGAGTAATCTCTCTATAGGATTTTACATTAGATTTTGATGCTTATTTTTTGTTTACTTTAAAGGGTAAGTGCACCAAGTTGTCAGTCACAAAAGTAGCCACATGAAAAAAACTCAAAATTTTACAAAACCCTTGTGGGTTGTTTGAAATTCAAAACATTTAGGCTTGGTAAATCGGAGCCTAAAAAAATAATTTAAAAATGTTATTTTTCTTCATAACCCGTGTTGGTTATGAAGAGATAAAAAAAGTTCTTCATAACACGTGCGGGTTATGAAGACCAAAAAAAATTTCTTCATTACCCATGCGGGTTATGAAGAACTAAAAAAATTCTTTATAACCCGCACAGGTTATGAAGAACTACAAGTTTTTGGAAAACCTTACCAAAAAAACAACAAATTATCATAATTTTGTTATAATCTTATACATAATAACTCTAAAATAACTTCAAGAACAATGCAAAAAAAAAGAGAAATCAATCATCTAAAATCAAATGTGATAAAAAAATATGAAAACATGTTTGATACTATTGCACAAAGACATGAAAAATAATAGTTGGCCCTTGAACAAGTTGCAATGCTATATTTTTTGCCATTGGGAATAATAAATTTATTTAAATAGAATGGGTACACGTTCCATTAATCAGGTTATGAAGAACTACAATTTTTTGGAAAACCATAGCAAAAAACCAACAAATTATCATCATTTTGTTATAATCTAATGTAATAACACTGAAATAGCTTCAAGAATGATGCAAAAATGAGAGAAATCAATCATCTGAAATTAAATGTGACAAAAATATGAAAACCTATTGAATACTATTGCACAAAGACATGAAAATCAATAGATGACCTTGGAACAAGTTGAAAATGATGAACTACAACTGTTTATATGTTTGAAGTCATTTTTTTATGATCAACCAAGTTACAAATGTAATGATAGACATTAATCAGTTAATGTATTGTCATTGATGTCAACTTATTTGATTATCATTATGGTAACAAACATTTATTATGGATTCAAAAGCTGGAACAAACCAAGTTTATGTGGTCCGTAAATAAAGAGTTATGTATACACCGAGTAACAGTGAACATCAAGTAAATACAGTGTATACCGAGCATGGTCTTAACCAAGCTAGGGATCACTAACACATCACAGTATCGACAGAGAAAATTAAATCAAACCAAGGCTGACTAAAATGTTTATTCTGAGGTAAATGATAAAGTTTGTTATGATGATCAAACAATTATGAAAATCCAAGGAAGTTCAGATGATGAAGATTGAAATGTGTTTTTGACACAATTTCTGAGGAAGGTTTAAGTGGCAAAATTAGTGAAAAGAGATTAAGAAGAAAAATCTAAAGGATGGAAATTAAATGAGCTATGATGTCTATATAAGAGACAAGAGATTCATTATGAATCACATGATGCGCACACATGCAAATTTTGTGCATGACTAATCAAACTAGTTAAAGATAGAACTGAGCATTTCTGCAAACAAAACTGAGTGACAGAGGAAAGAGAATTTACCAAGCATAAGAGAGAATGAAGAATCAAAGAAACTGAAGTGATCAAATTGATCAGACATATTATGTACTTAGCATAGATTTCAAAATCTGCAAAAAGAGTTATATTTGAATCAGATCATTACTATATCAATTTAACCATTGCTATAGATAAACCTCTTAACTGAGTAGGACGTGAAAGTCTTTATTATGACATTATAATGAATGTTGAGTGTTTTCTTGATGACCCCATAGTTAATGATTGGTCAAGAGAGAACTACTAGTTTTAAATACTCTAACCAGGTCACATTTTATAGTGTGCATTGTAACCTTTAACAGGGTTGGCTCTTAACCGAGCTCACTTCAGAAGAGTGAAATATTTTGGTTACCTGTCGCAGGTGGTTTTTCCCTTAGCAGGATTTCTAGGTTAAAAATGTGTGTCAATGTGTATGATTGTTATAAATTGTTATTTTTCTTTACACATTACTTTATCTGCATTGATCGGTAATCACAATATTGTTTTGTTGATACTCGGTAGATGACTAGACAACTTAATATATAGTTTTGAAGATAAGTTTGAGATCCCAGTATATACATTTCACTAAAATGATTTATATGTTTTAAATTGTTGTTATATACATCTGAAATAAGTTGGGTCTGTAGGATAATTTAGAACTAACTGATTCACCCCCTCCCTCCCTCTCAGTTATTCTAACAATTGGTATCAAAGTGTACAGTGCTTAGAAGGAAATTTTTAAAGGACTTAAGCTAAATATCACAATATGTATAAGAGAGATGCACCAAAACTGAATAAGGAGAACTTCTCAATATGGAAGAGCAGAATGAGATTATATGTATCATGGATTGGAGAGGATATATAAATATACCTAGATACTAAATTCATCCTACCTATTGGACCTTTGACTATTAATTAGATGAAAGAGAAACATGAACACAACATTATAATGGTAGAAATTGCTTCTTCACTTACTGATGCTGAATTTGAGGATATCAAGACATGTACAATAGCCAAGCAGATGTGGGACAAGCTTACACTAGTTTATGGAGGAGATGCAAATGTAATGAGAGCTAAAGCTGAAAGTCTCCAAGGAAAATTTGATGATATGAGAATGAAATAAGGAGAAAACATAACACAGTGAAGTAACCAAATCAATGAGGTTGTGACTGTTATTCGAGGAGCTGGTGAAACTATTGATGAAGACACTATTGTGAGTCAGATTCTTAGAACTTTATTGCCTATTTATTCTATAAGAGTCTCTGCAATACATGAAATGAGAGTAGCACCTGGAAATAATATTTCAGTTTATAGTCTTGTTGGTAGATTGGTTTCTTTTGAGCTGAACAATGTTGTACCTACTATGGAAGATGCATTTATGTCTTCTCTGAAAATTAGTAAATCTGGTAACAAGCACATTATAAGAAATAATAGTGACAGTGATATTGATGATAAAGAACTTGATGAACTTGAATCATTAATGGGTAGAAGACTGCACAAAGGTAAAGGAATATATAAAGGTAAACTACCTTTGATATGCATTAATTGTAAATAAATTGGACACTTTTCTGTCAGATGCCCTAACAGAAAGACTGATGAAATAAATGAAAGATCTAATGACATAAAAGATGGTCAAGAATACAGAAGCAACCTTCAGTATGACAGAAGAAATAACTATGATTACAAAGACAAAGGCAAGAAGGCTTGTTACATTGCTGAAGATAAAGATAATAACACTAAAATAACTTCAATAACACTAAAATAACTTCAAGAACAATGCAAAAAATAGAAATCAATCATCTAAAATCAAATATGACAAAAAATATGAAAACAGGTTTGATATTGTCATACAAAGACATGAAAAACAATAGTTAGCCCTTGAACAAGTTGCAATGTTATGTTTTTGGCCATTGGGAATAATAAATTTATTTAAATAGAATGCGTACACATTCCATTAATCCGGTTATGAAGAACTATAATTTTTTGGAAAACCATACCAAAAAACCAACAAATTATCATCATTTTGTTATAATCTAATGTAATAACACTAAAATAGCTTCAAGAACAATGCAAAAAATGAGAGAAATCAATCATCTGAAATTAAATGTGACAAAATATGAAAACCTATCGGATACTGTCGCACAAAGAAATGAAAATCAATAGATGACCTTGGAACAAGTTGCAAATGATGAACTACAACTGATTATATGTTTGAAGTCATTTTTTATGATCAACCAAGTTACAGATGTAATGATAGACATTAATCAGTTAATGTATTGTCATTGATGTCAACTTATTTGATTATCATTATGGTAACAAACATCTATTATGGATTCAAGATATGGAACAAACCAAGTTTATGTGGTCTGTAACTGAAGAGTTTTGTATACACCGAGTAACAAAGAACACCAAGTAAATATAGTGTATACCGAGCATGGTGTTAACCAAGCTAGGGATCACTAACACATCACGGTATCGACAGAGAAAATTAAATCAAACAGAGGCCGACTAAAATGATGATTCTGAGGTAAATGATAAAGTTTTTATGATGATCAAACAATTATGAAAATCCAAGGAAGATCAGACGATGAAGATTGAAACATGTTTTTGACACAATTGTCGAGGAAGGTTTAAGTGGCAAAATCAGTGAAGGAGATTAATAAGAAAAATCTAAAGGATGGAAATTAAATGAGCTATGATTTATATATAAGAGACAAGAGATTCATTATGAATCACATGATGCTACATGATGCGCACACATGCAAATTTTGTGCATGACTGATCAAACTGGGTAAAGATAGAACTAAGCATTTCTGCAGACAACACCGAGTGACAAAGGAAAGAGCATTTACCGAGCATAAGAGAGTATGAAGAATCAGAGAAAGTGAAGTGAACAAATTGATCAGACGTATTATGTACTTAGCATAGATTTGAAAATCTACAAAAAGAGTTGTATTTGAATTAGATCATTACTGTATCAGTTTAACCATTGTTACAGATAAACCTCTTAACCGAGTATGACGTAAAAGTCTTTATTATGACATTATAAAGAATGTTGAGTGTTTTCTTGATGAACCCATAGTTAATGATTGGTCAAGATAGAACTGTTAGTTTTAAATACTCTAACCAGGTCACATTTAATAGTGTGCATTGTAACCTTTAACAGAGTTGGCTCTTAACCGAGCTCACTTCAGAAGAGTGAAATATTTTGGTTACCTGTCCCAGGTGGTTCTTCCCTTAGCAGGGTTTCCACATTAAAAATCTATGTGTCAATGTGTATGATTGTTATGGATTGTTATTTTTCTTTACACATTACTTTATCTGCATTGATTGGTAATCATAGTATTGATTTACTAATACTCGATAGATGACTAGACAACTTAATATATAGTTTTGAAGATAAGTTTGAGATCCCAATATATAAATTTCACTGAAATGATTTATATGTTTTAAATTATTGTTATATACATCTGGGATAATTTGGGACTGTAGGATAATTTAGAACTAACTGATTCACCCCCTCCCCCCCTCTCATTTTTTCTAACAATTAGTATCAGACAGTGCTTAGAAGGAAATTTTTAAAGGACTTAAGCTAAAGATCACAATATGTATAAGAGAGATCCACCAAAACTGAATAAGGAGAAATTCTCAACATGGAAGAGAAATATGAGACTATACCTATCATAGATTGGAGAGGATATAGAAATATACATGGATACTAAATTCATCCTACCTATTGGACCTTTCACTATTAATTAGATGAAAGAGAAGCATGAACACAACATTATAATGGTAGAATTTGCTTCTTCACTTACTGATGCTGAATTTTAGGATATCAAGACATGTACAATAGTCAAGCAGATGTGGGACAAGCTTACACTAGTTTATGGAGGAGATGCAAATGTAATGAGAGCTAAAGCTGAAAGTCTCTGAGGAAAATTTGATGATATGAGAATGAAATAAGGAGAAAATGTAACACAGTACACTAACCAAATCAAGGAGGTTGTGAATTCTATTTGAGGATCTGGTGAAACTATTGATGAAGACACTATTGTGAGTAAGATTCTTACAAATTTATTGCCTATCTATTCTATAAGAGTCTCTACAATACATAAAATGAGAGTAGCACCTGGAAATAATATTTTAGTTGATAGTCTTGTTGGTAGATTGATTTCTTTTGAGCTAAACAATTTTGAGAATAGTGTTGTACCTACTATGGAATCTACATTTATGTCTTCTCTGAAAATTAGTAAATCTAGTAACAAACACATTATAAGAAATAATAGTGATAGTGACAATGATGATAAATAACTTGATGAACTTGAAGCATTAATGGGTAGAAGACTGCACAAAGGTTAAGGAAGATATAAAGGTAAACTACCTCTATTATGCTTTAATTGTAAAGAAATTGGACACTTTGCTGCCAGATGCCCTAATAGAAAGACTGATGAAATAAATGAAAGATCTAATGACAGAGAAGATGGTCAAGAATACAGAAGCAACCTACAGTATGACAGAAGAAATGACCAAGATTACAAAGACAAAGGCAAGAAGGCTTGTTACATTGCTGAAGATAAAGATAATGACACTAATGAAGATATTGAGACAATGTTTGTAGCTTTGAAAGAAGATTCAGAAGAAGATGAAAGGTATGTTGAAAAAAACTTATTTCTAAAGTTAGTAATCATGACATTTGGATTTTTGATAGTGGTTGAACACATCACATTACTGGACATAAAGAAAATTTTGAATTTCTTGAGAATTATAAAGGTGGATCTATTAGAATGGGAAATTATATACCTTGTCAAGTGAAAGGAAAAGGTACAATATTTCTGAATAATAAGATCAAGTGTGAGAATGCATATTCGGTGAAAGGACTTAATTATAATTTGTTGAGTGTTTCATGGCGGAATAACACAGGTCACCAAGTTTCATTTGAGAACAGAAAACCTAGAATCTATGATGAAATAGGAAATTTGATTGGCACTGGAGAACAATCAAAAGGTAATATATTCTACCTTGACACTGCTGAAACTACTTGTTTGATGGCTAAGAATGAGGATGTATGGCTGTGTCATAAGAGGCTTTGTCATGTAAATTTTGACAACATGGTTAAGATTAGTAAGAAAAGAAAAGTAGGAGGCTTACCGAGCTTATCTAAACCTGACCATGTAATGTGCAAGAATTGTCAAATGGGAAAATGTCAAAATCTAGATTTTAAGAGCAAGACTTTTTCATCTAATGATATTTTGGAGATACTTCATATAGACCTATGTGGACCAATGAGAACACAAATTTATTATGGTGACAAGTACTTTATTTTATTTGTTGATGACTACTCAAGAATTATGACAGTTATGTTGTTAAAAGAGAAATCTAAAGTATTTAAGATGTTCAAATGGTACAAAGCTAAAGTGGAAAAAGAAAGTGGTAGAGAACTAAAAATTTTGAGATATGATAGAGGAGGTGAATTTATTTCTGATGAGTTCACTAACTTTTGTAACTGTAATAAAGAAAAAGATTAATTCTTGATGGAATGTGTGTGAGTGTGATGAATGTATGATATGATGTGTATGTGAAAGGAAATGTAATGGGTGTGGGAAGATAAGATTTCCCTCTTAACCCTAAATTCATAAAGGGAAGATCCAAATTGATTAACCCCAAAGAAAGGATCAATGCATAAATGAATCAACCTATTAGGAATAAGGGGAAAGAGTAAAACATTAAATTCTGTTCTATGGAGAATAGTGTGTAATAGATCTAGAAAGATTAAAATATTAATTGAAATGAATTAAAGACAAATACTAACCTCAAAATATAACAGATCTGAAAAATGTTGTTTTTGGGTGTCTATACTGAGTTTCTGGAAGTTCTACAACCGGATCTGGTACAACAACACACAAATAGAGAAAACCCCAACCTTGACCCCAAAAAGGTCAACCTTGACCCAAAAATGTTGACCTTGACTTGCACAGCTCTGATAGAAAATCTGTCCCAGATCCTGAAAGTTTGTCGAAAAGGGTATCCGGATCTGCACTGAAATTTTCTATTCCAAACCTATACCTGCAAGAAAAATGGTTTGATTGTTGGGGGGGAGGGGTTTGCCTTAGTCAAACCCTAATTTAGGAATTAACCTTGAAATCAATAGTTAAATAGATAATGCTAGCAAGTAGTAGAAGTAGATCTAACAATGAAGCTATGATATACAATAGATATGCAATTGTATTTCAAATGAAAACAAGTATGTTAATATGAAAGCTTTGACTCAACATTAAAAACCACAAATGTAAATCAAAACCTCCATGATTGTATGCTTGGAATCCACCTTGAAGAAGGAATTAATTAATCTTGAAGATGCACAAAGGATCTTGAAGGAAGATCACTCCACCTTGATGGATAGATGTACGGTTTTAATAATGGATCTTGAATACTTGAACCAAATCCCTTCAAAGGATTGAATGCTTGAATCCTTTATATTTAATGGATAACTTAAATTCTTGAGAATAAGACTTGAAACCCTTGATTGAATGCTTTGATTTTCATATAGTCACATGTGATAACTGATTATTGGATGAGACTTGTGGTCTTATTGAGTTTTATATAATGATCCTAAATGAGAGGAGGAGGCTCCCTTATATACAAGTCTAGGTCACAAACTTCAAGAGAGGCCTACATAGGAGAATTAATTTCCAATTAGGCTTGCACCCCTAGAATGGACCTATTTCAAATATCGGGGCCCAAAACAGTCGACTCGAAAGCGGGAAACAATTTCTCTCGAAACCTGACATCCAAAAGCCACGGGAATCTGAAATATGGACCGTGGGTTAGGGTCAAGGTCAACCCTAACCTAGGCTAGGGTCAAGGTTGACCTTGACCCAAAAGTTTCACCTTAACCCTGAGGTCAAGAACCTCATATTCTGGAGTAGAATGCCAGAAATCAGCATGAGAAAAGTAGAACATGGGGCAGAATAGGGGGGAAAGCCAAATCCAAGTCAAAAACCCATTAAAGGTACTTGACATGACCCCAGACCACTTACTCGGAGGGATAAACCAGTCCTAAATGGAAGTGCTTCCATTTCCCGATGATACATTTAGCCCCCACTTTAGCAAGAGTATGGACTCGATGCAAACTCTTGGTAAAGTTAGAAGAAAGACTCCAGTAGATTTGCAATGAGGTAGAACATCACTTAGTCAAGGACATGAGCCCCCGGGCCAAGGATTCTAACTCAACATACACGTGTGCACGAAAAACAAAGACAAAACTAAAATACATAAATAGAGGGGTTAGTACAAAAACAAACCCAAATCAATTAGTAAAGGAAGCCCTTCTAAGAAATTCTTCCTATACTAATATGATATTTGGAAAGATATCATAAAATCATAAATGATTATATAAGAAACACAAGAGCAACACTATAAATAACATAGCTTCATGATCTAATCCTACTAGCATGAAAGCGAAAGAGAGAAAAGAGAGAGTGATTACCCCACCCAGTAAGATGCCCACCTTACCATGAATCACCAAGGAGGGAGAGCCCAATAGGTAGCCAAACCTGATAGTTCACCCATAAACTGTGCTTTGTAGTTGTAATGCGTCTTCTGACAACTTTTGGAATACCCATAGATCCACATTCTTGTATCACTATGAAATATAAAATATGTGTCTCTTCAGGATTTAGAAACTTATGTGTGTTACCTTCTGAGGATTTAGCATATTGTAAAATGTGTGTCTTCTTCTAGATTTAGCAACTTATGCGTGTTACCTTCCGAGGATTTAGTAAAAATAAAAATAAAAAATGTGTGTCTCTTTAGGATTTAGCAACTTATGTGTGTTACCTTCTAAGGATTTAGCATGTTGTAAAATGCATGTCTTCTTCAGGATTTAGCAACTTATGTGTGTTACCTTCTGAGGATTTAGAAAAAATAAAAATAAAAAATGTGTGTCTCTTCAGGATTTAGAAACTTATGTGCGTTACCTTCCGAGGATTTAGCATGTTGTAAAATGTAAAATATAGTATAAGGAAGACCCTATATATTCCCCCCTCCTTATCATGACTACCTACTAGGCAGGATACGAAAGAGAAAGAGGATACCTACTTCACAAAGTAAGGAGATATCTTGTTAGCAACAATGTACACTATATTCTTAGCAAAAAGTATTGACCCTTACATCTAAGAGCATAGATAATCATGAAAAGGATGTCACTTATGGAAAAGGGATCCTCAAAGAGGAATATAGATCTTATCAACAAGACCCCCACCATAGAGGAGTGCTTTGAATAAAATATCATCTTCAAACAAAGAAGCAAAGAGGGATCAAAGATTCAATCATCAAGCCCCCTTGCAATCAAGAGGAAGAGGAATCTTGGAATGAAGGAAACAAACTCTAATCCAAAGCAAGGGAAAGAGTTTATAAAGAAGATAATTTGAAAAATAAAGAAGAAGTGATGACCAAGAACAATCACCTCTCATATAAAAGGGTATCCATAGCCAAAACATAAGTCAATATAAGGAAATAAAGTTTCATAATAAACAAATTCCACTAAGCTAAGGAAAGTAGATCCTTAGACAGAGAGAATGAAAGAAAACCTTGTCGTCAAGGGATGAAAGCAAGGGATATACCAATCTGATCAAGATATGTTGTAGCAAAAGAGATATCTTTGCAAAAAAAAAAACATCTTATAAAAGATATCATGAATACTAGAAGAGAGATATGGATGATTATGAGCAAAGGAAGAATGTCCCATATCATAATACAAAACCATAGGGATAAAATATAGAAAGAATCACAAATTAAGCTCAAAAAAAAATACATGCTAAGAGGATAAGGGATCCTTGAAAACTAGAATAAATACCTCTTTCCCCCCAATCAAGAGACAAGAGGGGGAATATCTAATTTATAGAAGAACGAGGGGAATGCCCTATATAAAAATTATGAAGAAATTGTAATACTGCACGAGAATGGTAATTCCTAAAGTAGCTCTTTCTCTAACATAAATATTGAAATGCACACAATCAACAAGTAAATGTGTATTACTATAGTGAAAAGGACATTTGTACTTGGAGAGAGCATCTCTCAGCATAGGTTTAAAGATTTCTTTCTTAGAATTCATTAACTGAACATATACCTTCTTAGCCACATCTTGATGGGTATCAGGGTGATCTAAGGAAGGTGTTGGAAGAAGAACATGAAGAGGAGGGCGATGATCAAAATCACCCACCTTAGGTTGAGAAGGTGGGAAGCCTAGACCATGCATATCTTGTTTAGGGGATAGATGAACCAGATTTTTAATACCTTATTCATTAAAACCAAGCTCTAAACCCTTATAACCTTGTTTAGCCACCATATTGTATCATGTAGTGTACATATCTTCTAAATCTTATGCAGGAGATGATTGTTAACAGTGATCATGAGAAAATGTTGTGTAAGGTATTATGATAGGTTTAGAAGAAGTTTCCTTCCTCTTCCCTTTAATAACATTATGGAATGGATAAGAAGGGGAAGGTAAATGAAATAATTCTTGCACATGTGTATCATGAACCATAGTTTGAGCCCCATAATAAGTGTGGGAAGAACTAGGGAGAGAAGATGGAGAAATAGGAATGGGATTATCAATATTAGGAAGATTAGGAACTAGATTAGGAAGGATAGGATTAGGATTAGGAATATTAGGAAGTGAGGTATCATCTACCAAATTCTTCACATAATCCAAAAAAATAATAGGTCTACCACATAAATCCTTAATTAAAGTTTTGAAAGTAGAAAGACTAGTATTGGTCAATCTCATAGTAGCATGAGAAAGTGAAACATGAAGAGTGACAAATGTAATGAAATGGATGATAATCTCATAAACATCATAAGTACTATAAAGAGATGCTAAGAGAAGAATAATGAGGAAAATAACCATACACCAAATCATCTGAAAGATCTTCATAGTGAATGAAATGCAAGAAATGTTTCTGGGAAAAGAAGCAAAGTATCTAACACCAAAAAGAAAGTGTTGTCTATCACGGGTTCACCAAAATGTAATAAAGAAAATGATTAATTCTTGATGGAATGTGTGTGAGTGTGATGAATGTATAATATTATGTGTATGTGAAAGGAAATGTAATGGGTGTCAGAAGATAAGATTTCCCTCTTAACCCTAAATTCATAAAGGGAAGATCCAAATTGATTAAGCCCAAAGAAAGGATCAATGCATAAATGAATCAACCTATTAGGAATAAGGAGAAAGAGTAAAACCTTATATTTCATTCTATGGAGAATAGTGTGTAATAGATCTAGAAAGATTAAAATCTTAATTGAAATGAGTTAAAGACAAATACTAACCTCAAAATATAACAGATCTGAAAAAATGTTGTTTTCAGGTGTCTGTATTGAGTTTCCAAAAGTTCTACAACCAGATCTAGCATAGAAACATAGAGACAGAGAAAACCTATAAATATTTTCCGGATCTAGCTCAGGTTGACCTTGACCCAAAAATGTCGACCTTGACCTACACAACTCCGACAGAAAATATGCTCCCAGATCCTGAAAGTTTTCTAAAAAGGGTATCCAGATCTGCACTGAAATATATTGTTCTAAACTTGTACCTATAAGAAAAATGGTTTGATTGTTAGGGGTGAGGGGTTTGCCTTAGTCAAACCCTGATTTAGGAATTAACCTTGAAATCAATATTGAAATAGAGAATGCTAGCAAGTAGTAGAAGTAGATCTAAAAATGAAGCTATGATATACAACATATATGCAATTGTATTTCAAATGTAAACAAGTATGCTAATATGAAAGCTTTTCAAGACTCAATATTAAAAACCCCAAATCTAAATCAAAACCTCCATGATTTTATGCTTGGAATCCACCTTGAAGAAGGAATGACTGAATCTTGAAGATGCATAAAGGATCTTGAAGGAAGATCACTCAACCATGATGGATAGATTTAGGGTTTGAATGATGGATCTTGAATACTTGAACCAAATCCCTTCAAAGGCTTGAATTCTTGAATCCTTTATCTTCAATGGATAACTTGAATGCTTGAGAAGAAGACTTGAAAAACTTGATTGAATACTTGGAAACCATATAATCACATGTGATACTTGATCATTGGATGAGCCTTGTGGTCTTATTGAGTTTTAGATAATGATCCTAAAATGAGAAGAGAAGGCTCCCTTATATACAAGTCTAGGTCACAAACTTCTAGAGAGACCTACATAGGAGAATTAAATTCCAATTAGGCCTACACCCCTAGAATCAGACTATTTCAAATATCGGTGCCCAAAACAGCCAACCTGGAAGCGGGAAACAATTTCTCCTAAAACCTTACATTCAGAAGTCCTGAGAATCTGAAATATGGACCCTGGGTTAGGGTCAAGGTCAACCCTAACCTAGTTCAGGATCAAGGTTGACCTTGACCTTATTCAGGGTCAAGGTCGACCTTGACCCAAAAGGTCGACCTTGACCCTGAGGTCAAGAACCTTATATTCTGGAGAAAAATGCCAGAAATTGATAGGAGAAAAGTCGAAGATGGGGCAGAATAGGGGGAAAAGCCATATCCAAGTCAAAAACCCATTAAAGGAACTTGACTTGACCCCAGACCACTTAATCAGAGGGCTAAACCAGTCCTAAATAGAAGTGCTTCCATTTTCTGACAATAGAGTAACGAGTATAGAAGTAAGAGATAGAGTATAGAAGTAAGAGAACATAATGGAATTGCTAAAAGGAGAAATAGATCAATTTTGGATTGTTCTAGAACATTGATGATTGAAAAGAGTGTTGCACAAACATACAGGAGGGAATCTGTAAGTACTGCTGTATACACATTGAGCCGAGTACAACTAAAGAAAGATACAAACAAGACACCTTATGAATTATGGTATGGTTATACACCTAATGTGATTTATTTTAGAATATTTGGAATTTGGTGCTATATTCTAAAAGATGATAGAAATGGAAAATTTGATTCAAAAAGTGATGAAGGAATATTTCTTGGATATTCTACTAAGATAAAAACTTATAAATGTTTGAACAAGACTTACAACAGGATCATTGAAAGTGAAAATGTAAGATTTGATGAATTTTCTGAGAAGAATGATGAGGAAAGAAAAAGAGAACCAGAAGACTATATTATATTTTTATACAATGAAGAACCTGATACTTTTCCTGAGAAAGAACCTAACATTACCGTGCAATAGGGTAATGTTACCGATAAACATGATGCACTAACCGAGAATCAGGAAGATGTTGCTACTGAATATCATGATTGAGAACACAATGAACCTACTGGAGAACACAATGAAGAACAAATAACTGAACCTGTACTTGAAAAATATATAAGAAGGCATCATCCACAAAATCATATCATTGGTAATAAAAGAGAAGGCATGATGACACGAAGTAAGTTGAAAGACAATGCATGTTTGATTTGTGAATTTGATCCTAAAACTGTTAATGATGCACTTGAGAATGAAGAATGGATTAATGCTATGAATGAAGAAATTGAGAAGATATAGAAAAACAAAACATGGACATTAGTATCCAGACCGAGTGATAAGAATGTCATTGGCACCAAATGGATATTCAGAAACAAATTGGATGATAATGGAGATGTAACTAGAAATAAAGCAAGATTAGTATGCAAAGGGTATGCACAAGAAGAAGGTATTGACTATAGAGAAATTGTTGCATATGTTGCTAGACTTTAAGGATTTAGAATATTAATTCCATATGCTACATACAAAGGATTCAAATTATATCAGATGGATGTTAAATCTAGATTTCTGAATGGAATATTGGATGAAGAGGTTTACAATGAACAACCTGAAGTTTTTGTTGACCCAAATGAGAAAAACATGGTATGTAATTTACACAAAGTATTATATGGACTAAAACAAGCACCGAGAGTATGGTATGAAAGACTACACTCCTATCTTATCAGTATTGGATTTATTAGAACAAGTGATAATAGCAATTTGTGTTTGAAAGGAGGAAATGATGATAAGACTCTTATTGCTTAATTTTTTGTTGATGATATTATATTTGGAGGAATGATAACTTATGAAAATTATTTGCTGATGAAATGAGGCAAGAAATTGAAATGTCAATGTTTGGAGAGATCAAATTTTTTCTTGGCTTGCAAATTTTACAACATGCTGAAGGCATCTACATTACTCAATCCAAATACATCAAGGAAGTACTGAAGGCATTCAGAATGGAAGAATAAAAACTAGTTGGAACACCTATGGTGACAGGATGCAAATTGACAAAAGAAGAAAAGATGCCTGAGGTAAATCAAACATTGTACAGATCTATGATTAGAAAGTTAATGTATGTTGTACACACTAGACCAGACATAGCACACACAATTGGAATTGTAGCAAGATTTTCTTCTAATCCAAGAGAGTCACATATGACTGTTGTAAAGAGAATTTTTAGTTACTTGAAAAACACTGAAGATTATGGACTATGGTACAAAAGAGAAGGCAAATTCAAACTGAAAGTTTACACAGATGATGATTGGGCTGGGAACATTGATGATAGAAAGAGAACTAATGGTGAAGCATTTTTTATCAGAGAAATATTAGTTACCTGGATAAGTAAAAAATAGGGATGTATATCTGAGTCAACTACATAAGCAAAATATGTTGTTGCTGCTACAAATTTCTCAAACATTGCATCGATAAAACAACTTTTGAAAGGCATGAATGAAGAGATCACTGACCCGGTGGTAATTTATTGGGTTAACACTAGTGCAATAAATATTTCAAAGCACCTGGTGATGCATGTAAAAACAAATCATATATATATCAAATATCACTACTTGAGGAAACAAGTACAAGAAAAACAAGTTATACTGGAATATGTACAATCAAAAGAACAATTAGATGACATATTCACTAAACCCTTACCAAAGGATACATTTGAGTACTTGAGGAATAGACTAGAGGTTTGTCCCTTGTTTATCGCTCACTAATTGGACTAGGAAGTTGCATCAATCTGCATATAATCATAATATCAATCATGTTGATGTGAATCTGAACTGGACTGACAAAGACATATCAGTACACTGCAAGGTACTTAATCTACTGAATCAAAACCCAGAGATATTTGTGACTATTGAAGAGTTGTATATTTCTTTTTGGCATTGTTGTCAAAGGGGGACATGATTCAATGAAATATCTATCCACTGCAAGGGATACAAGGAGAAAAGAGAAAGGGAGAGAAATGACATATCTATCTACAGAGAGAGAAGATTCAAGAACAGAAAAGTCAACTACAGGGAGAGTCTGCATGGTGATTTTTTAATGCTGAAACATTTTATATATATAAGATAAGGAGAGCTACAATATTTTTCAGTTGTAGAACAACATTTTTGTATTCTATGGCATTTTCATATTGCATATTTCATATTATTTTTCCATCAATGTTAAAGGGAGAGATTGATGAACTATAACTGATTGTATGTTTGAATTCATTTTGTTAATGATCAACCAAGTTACAGATGTAATGATAGACATTAATCAGTTAATATATTGTCAATGATGTCAACTTATTTGATTATTATTATGGTAACATACATCTATTATGGATTCAAGATCTGGAACAAACCAATTTTATGTGGTCGGTAACTGAAGAGTTTTGTATACACCGAGTAACAGTGGGAACTAAGTAAATACAGTGTATATCAAGCACAATGTTAACCAAGATAGGGATCACCGATATATCACGGTATTGACTAAGCAAATTAAATCAAATTGAGGCCGACTAAAATGATGAGCTGGCAAATTGATGATTCTGAGGTAAATGATAAAGTTTTTTATGATGATCAAACGGTTATGAAAATTCAAGGAAGATCAAATGATGAAGATTGAAACATGTTTTTGACAAAACTGTAGAGGAATATTTAAGTGGCAAAATCAATGAAGGAAATTAAGCGGAAAAATCTAAAGGATGGAAATTAAATGAGCTATGATGTCTATATAAGAGATAAGAGATTAATTATGAATCACATAATACTACTATGGGAATAAAATATGAATGTGAATGTGATATGTGTGTGGAAGATAAGATTCTCCTCTTAGCCCAAATTCACAAAGAAATTATCCAAATTAATTAACCACAAGAAAATGGTCAATGCACAAATGAATCAACCAATTAGGAATAAGAAGAAAAGGAAAAACCTTAAATTTTGTTTTTGGAGGAGAGTGCAATAGATCTAAAAATATTAAAACCTTAATTAAAATGAATTGAAGACAAATACTAACCTCAAAGTATGGAAGATTTGGAAATTGCTATTTTCGGATGTCTGTACTGAGTTTCCAGAAATTTTGCAACCCAATCTGGAATAGAAACACAGAGACAGAGAAAACCCAGAAATATTTTCCTTTTTTGAGTGAGGTCAACCTTGACCCAAATAAAGGTTTACCTTGACCCCTTTATGATTAAACCTTGACCTTCACAGCTCCGACAGAAAATCTCTTTGCAGATCCTGAAAGTTTGTTAAAAAGGGTATCCAGATCTGCTCTGTAATTCACTGTTCCACACCTATACCTACAAAAAAAATGGTTTTGTTTTTTGAATGTGGGTTTTTCCTTGGTCAAACCCCAGTTTAGGAATTAACCTTGAAATAGAGTAGAAATTGCAATAATAAACAAAGTAAATGGAACAATTCACCTTGCTTATGTTGAAACCCTTGTGCAGGATTCGAATCCTTGAATCCAAAAGTATGGATGCACCAAATGGATGTAGAATGTAGGATGTAGGATGTCTCAAATCAATTTCCTTTAGATCTTCAACACCAATCTTGAATGGATCTTGGAATAGGAAGAATCTTGAATGGACATGGATGGAGAAATCTTCATCAAGAGGGCTCCATAGAGCTTGAATCCTTCAATGGATACTAATGGATCTCCTTGGTGAATTTAACCTTTAATGCTTGAGTTCTCAAATGTTTGAAAGTAGATGATTTCTTCAATAGATTATGCATAGCTTATTGTCCTTCATTTTTTTTTCCCTTTCTCCAAATGAGAGGAGAAATCTTCCTTATATATTAGTCTAGGGCACCAATTTCTAGAGAAGCCGACATAGGAGAAATAAATTTCAATTAGGCTCATACCCATAGAAATGGACCTACATTAAGTATCATTTTAAGGGTCTCCACCTAGAAGCCCACAACAGCCGACCCGGAAGTGGGAAATAACTTTTTCCAAACCCTGACACCCATAAACTTTGGAAACTTGAAATTTGGACCCTAGGTTAGGGTCAAGGTCAACCTTGACCTAGGTCAGGGTTGAGGTTGACCTTGACTGAGAAGGTCAACCTTGACCCTAAGGTCAGGAACCTCAAATTCCCAGAGCAAGATGCTAGAAACAGGCAGGAAAAAAGTGGAAAATAGGGCAGGACAAGGGAAAGCCAGATCCAAGTCAAAGACCCATTCAATAAATTTGACATGACCCCAAGCCACATACCCAAAGGGCTAAACCAGTCCTAAATGGAAGTGCTTTAATCATTTTCCAATGATACATTTAGCCCCCACTTTAGCAAGAGTATGGACTCGATACAAACTCTTGGTAAAGGAGATCACAAAGAAAAGATAATATTATTGAAATCAAAGGGACAAAGAAATCCTCAAGCCCCTAGGGACTCAATTCTTTGTCAACCCCAAGATTTACAATAAGAGAGATATCACCAATCAAAGAAAAAGAGAGAGAGGGTGTGATTACCTTGCCCAATGAGAACTTATGTCCCATTGTGAATCACACAAGGAAATAGTGTGAATGGAAAGATGGAGTTGAACCGCATAGTGAATGTGGCTACTCACTAGTCAACCCATCAAGGATTCACCCTCGGGAATATTCTATTCCAAAAGATCAAAGCAAAAACTAGAGAGATCCAGTCTTAAGGACACCTTCCGACCTTAAGGGATCAAAACTTTGTAAATTAAAACTGGAGGGATCAAGAGATCCTATAAGGTAAAAATCCATGCTTTAAGGATTAGTCTCTAATCCATAAAGGGAAAAAAAGTTGAAATTTTGAAAATATTTTGAAAGTGTGTGTGCAAAAAGTGAGCAGAGTGTATGCCCCCACCTTAAATTTATTGCTAACACTTTAATAGTAGTGATGGCTTTAACAGAAACCTAAACAACTCCACTAATTACGTTTCCACTATGAGATGCCCCCAAGCGAAGACAAATAAAGGGAAATACCACATAAACATACAGAGAACACAGGAGGGACCTACCTACTATGGGGTCAGTATGATCATAAGGTTTTATATATATATATATTGGATGTCATGGATCAAAGGAGTTTTGATGGAGAGTGGGAAATAGCACTCGGTCGGTCAATATCTGAATGTTGATTGAGACATGTCTGACCTAGTTATGTAGGTAGGGCTCAATCTGTCATATGTTTCAGCCCCTCCTCCCTCTAAAGTGGCTCACTTGTAGCTAGAGTATAGAGGTTTAATGGAGATGGAACTTTTTCCCTACCCCTTACTAGCCTTGATTTATTGAAAGGGATGATGGATGAAAAATTGTCCATAAATGTTTTAAATATAAAACAGTGTATACCCTTTGATTCTATCAAATAGGGTGCTCGGAAATCCTTTTCAAAAACTCATTCACTGCAAATGAATTGACATCATTCCCCAAAAAAAGTATAACTACAATCACAATGGAGGAAAGAAAATGCAAGACTTAGGGAAGAAGATTCTTTTTGGACCACAACATGGAGACCAAAAAGAATCAATGCTATCATGCCAAAAATTCAAGCGGACTTCACAAGGAAAAAATTTACGAAAAATAGAACATGTAACAAATCACATGAAAACAACATATAGAAGAATAGAGATACATATAGAGGAATAGTATGACAGATTTAATTCCTTTATCACCTTGCACCAACAAAGTAACAAGGGTTGGTTTAAAACAATCTAACAAACATTTAGCAAACACCTTACGAGAGAAGCACAATAAAATAAGCAAACACATAAAAGGATACCATGGAGGAAAAGCCAATCAAGTACATCGCCTACTTTCCCCATCTTAGTCTATATCATTTAGGGAAGGTGGGAAACTTGCAATAGGGACCATATCCAACACAGTAGTCATAATAGCCAGTTCCAAACAAAGATCCTTTTAAGAATCACGATGTTCGATTGTAGGTGTAATTATCAATTGAGTTGAAAGCATATGAGGTAAATCAGTATCAATATCAATAGTCTAATATTCATCATTAGCATCAATAGGATCATCAAGAGTATCTTCCTCATTAATATTAATCAAAATAGAATCTAAGATGCTAATGGAATCATCATAATCATTCATCTTAACATCATTATTAACATTAAATTCTTCCAACACATCAGGCGTAGGCTGGTCAAAAGAAGGTAAAGAACTTTGAGGAATAGAGGCACAGGCCTTAGCTTGAGCCTGACGCTTCTTACGACGTTCATTGGCAGATCGGTTATGTTTCATCTTGTTTGAAATATGTTGAGAACTAGGAGTAACAACAATTAGTTCCTTCACAAGTTCTATACGAGGATTAGTAGGAATCTCAGTAGACTGAAAAGAAACACTAGGAGTTTGATTAACAAAACTAGAAGCAATGGATAAAGGAGGTATAGAAGGTGTAGGAAAAAGACCACGGTTAAGGTCCATCTGAGGCATGCTTAACTCAACAATCTTGTGATGTTTATGGGCTTGATATGAGAAAAAAAGGTTATCATGTTGAGAAGGACATGAATTAGGAAATGAAGGCAAAAAGACGTCAAGGGTAGCACAATCCCTAGGCCTATAAGGCTGATATAAACTAGGATTAATCATTTTCACTTCTTCATCATGAATGAACTTAATACACTTATGAATAGGATAAGCGATGGCATGCATGGCAGTCAACCAAGGTAAACCAAGCTTATCTTGAAATTGATCAGAAGTAGGGACAACAATGAAGGTAGTGTCCACAACTTTACCACAAAGTTCAACAGGCAAGTTAATAGACCCAAATGATGGATAGAGAAAACCATTACAAGTTTGGATCCATACATTAGATGTATTATAACAATCACATTGTAAGTTCTTTGGAAAAAGGTTTTCCTCAGTAATGACATTTACTAAGGATGTAGGATCAATAAGAAAACCACGTGTAGGTATCTTAGCAATCCTATCATAAATGTAGAGGGGACCATCAAGAGATTTAATAGTCTCAGAATCATCAAAGGTGATTGAGAGTTCCCTAGGTTGTTTATTTTTAGGTTGTTTCTGAGATTTAGGTTTAGGTTGAGGTGGAACTTGAAGTTGAAGTTGAGGTGGAGGAACTTGAACAGGAGGTTAAGATTGAGGCTGGGGTAGAGATACAGGTTGAGAAATAACAACATGCTCCACATGGTTAACAATATGATTGAGATCATCCATCTTTGAATCATAAACAATATCCATAGAAGACAGCTGAACAATGGTATTAGTATCATGTGTAGGCAAAGGAATCATATGGATTTAGAGATTTTGGTTAGGAGGAGAAATATATTTGTTCCCACTACCATCAAAATTATCAATAGATAAAGCATTAGAATCAATTAAGTCTTGAACCTTATGCTTTAGAGAATAACACTTCTCAGTATCATGGCCATTCTGACGATGATATTGACAAAAGGCTTTGGGATCAAAGGATTTAGATGCCATCATAGTAGGAAGAAGAGGTAAAATAGGAGGAAAAGTAATCATATTAGCATTCAACAAAATACTCATAATAGAATGTAAAGATTGATAAAGAGGAGTAAATGTATGATTCAGACAAAAAATAGTGGATACAGAAGTGGCATTGTTGGATGCAAAAACAACTTGGTCAGCAACTGCATTTCCTTGCTTATTTATCTTGACATAGTTTTTAGGTTTCTAAAACTTATTGGGATTAGGAGCAGCATCACTCTTATCAATTGGGATAGGAGAAATTGGAGTTTTTCTCTCAAATTGACTCACTTGTAATTGATAATGATGAAGCGCTGCACAAAGTTGTTAAAAAGAGGTAAATTCAGTAAGTAAAATCTTATCTCTAATTTCCTTCTGAAAATTTTAAATAAACATATACTGAATATCAATATCAGGAACAGGATAAAAAATTTGAGCATACAAATGCTTAAATATACCAATAAAGTCAGTCAATTTTTCCTTAGTATTTTTTATACAATGCATCAAATCAGTTAAGGACACTTGCGAACCAATGTTATTTTAGAACTGTTGGATAAATACATTAGCAAGTTTTGGAAAAGAATCAATAGAATAAGGAGGCAAGGAACAATACCATTGTAAGGCCTTATCATGAATATTTCTAGCAAACAACTTGGCTAAAATCCTATATTCATGAGCATAGTCACTACAAAGGATTTGAAATATTTTAACATGAGTGACAGGGTCTCCCCTACCATTGGAATTCTCAAGACACGGCATATTGTCTTGCTGAGGGACATGAGCATGAATAATGTCTAGGGATAGACGACTACCCATGTCACATGAAGGAATACTAAACTTGGATTGAGTTAAGGATGCAATTTTTTGTTGTAAAGAGGACACAGTTTGAGCCAGACTAATGATTGTGGAATCATTAGAAGAAATAGGAGGCATAGAAACATTAGGAATACTAGGAAAAGTGTAGGAAGCGGTGGGAATGGAAGACATAATTGGTGGAACACTTGGAACCACAGTTGGAAAAGGGTTGGCATAGGTAAAAGGAATACTATGGTAGGAAGGTTGTGAGGTAGGTAGAGACACTGGTGGAACACTCACAGGAAGAGATGGAAGAGATGTAGTCACTAAAGGAGGAGTATAGGTAGGAATTCTAGATAAAGGAATGGAAGAAGGTTCCACACTAGATACAGGAGGAGTAATTCATATATCTTAAGCTTCTTGAACTAAAGGTTTGACATTTGAATGCACAAGATGAGTGATACCACACAAGAGATTGACACCTTGATCACTATCACGAAGGACTTTCTTAAGGGCCTCTATAGCTTGAATAGAAGCTTGATGATGGTTTTCTTAGATAAGACAATTTCCCATTTTATCAAGTTCAGTGGAAATTTTTTGAACTTGTTCAGGAGGAAATCTTAAAGCATCATCCTCATCGTGAGATGAGTGAGAAGATTTATGCTCCGTAGAAGGATTGGAATCATGAGTGATCAAATTGTCATCCGAGATCCTAAGGAAAGGAGATGAAGACTCAATATAAAAGGAACCCATAAGTCTGTGACTTCTTCTAACTAAGATATTATAAGTAGGACTAGAGGTAGTAAAGATCATATGCTAATGAAATGCAAATGAACTATATTAGGAAGAACGTAAAAGAAGGATAATCTAATATGCATGCAAGATCTAACATAAAATGTAAATCTAACACCAAAAAATAAAGATTTGTCTATCACGGGTTCACCAAAATGTGGGGATAAAATATGAATGTAAATGTGATATGTGTGGGGAAGATAAGATTCTCCTCTTAGCCCCAAATTCACAAAGGAAAGATCCAAATTGATGCACAAATGAATCAATCGATTAGGAATAAGAGAAAGGGAAAAAACTTATATTCAATTTTTGGAGGAGAGTGTGTAATAAATCTAAAAATATTAAAACCTTAACTAAAATGAACTAAAGAACAATACTAACCTCAAAGTATGGTAGATCTGGAAATTGTTGTTTTCAGATGTTTGTATTGAGTTTCTGGAAATTCTGCAACCAGATCTAGAATAGAAACACAAAGACAAAAAAAACCTAGAAATCTTTTCCTTTTCTGAGTGAGGTAAACCTTGACCCAATTAAAGGTCGACCTTGACCCCTTTATGTCGACCTTAACCTGCACAGCTCTGATAGAAAATCTATTCGCGAATCCCAAAATTTTGTCGAAAAGGGTATCCGGATCTACTCTGTAATTCACTGTTCCACACCTGTACCTGCAAAAAATGGTTTTTTTGTTTGGATGGGGGGTTTTCCTTGTTCAAATCCTAGTTTAGGAATTAACCTTGAAATAGAATTTAAATTGCAATAATAAACAAAGTAAATGGAATAATTTGCCTTGCTTATGTTGAAACCCTTGTGGAGGATTTGAATCCTTGAATCCACAGGTATGGATGCGCCAAATGGATGTAGAATGTAGGATGTAGGATGTAGGATGTATCAAATCAATTTCCTTTATATCTTCAACACCAATCTTGAATGGATCTTGGAATAGGAAGAAGATTGAATGGACATGGGTGGAGAAATATTCAACAAGAGGGCTCCATCAAGCTTGAATCCTTCAATAGCTACTAATGGATATCCTTGATGAATTGAACCCTGAATGCTTGAATGTTTGAAATTAGATTATTGCTTCAATAGATTATGCATAGTTTATTGTCCTTTTTTTCCCTTTCTCCAAATGAGAGGAGAAAGCTTCCTCCTTATATACGAGTCTAGGGCACTTCTAGAGAAGCTAACATAGGAGAAATAAATTCCAATTAGGGTCATACCCCTAGAAATGGACCTACATTAAGTATCATTTTAAGGGTCACCATCTCAAAGCCCGAAAGAGTTGACCCAGAAGCAGGAAATAAAATTTTCCAAACCCTGACATCTGAAAACTTTTGAAACTTGAAATTTGGACCCTGGGTCAGGGTCGAGGTTGACCTTGACCCTAAGGTCAAGAACCTCAAATTCCTAGAGAAGGATGCCAGAAATAGGTAGGAGAAAAGTGGAAAATAGGGCAGGATAGGGGAAAGGCTAGATCTAATTCAAAGACCCATTGAAGGCATTTGACATGACCCCAAACAACTTACCCAGAGGGCTAAACCAGTCCTAAATGGAAGTGCTTCCATTTTCTGATGATACAACTATTATGCGCACACATGAAAATTTTTTGCATGACTAATCAAACTGGTTAAAGACAAAACCAAGCATTTATGCAGACAACACCGAGTGACAGAGGAAAGAGCATTTACCCAACAGAAGAGAGTATGATGAATCAGAGTTCCCTAATATTAATTACTAATGCCAAAGTAAACTTAAGCATGAGTAGATGAAAAAATCATTTACTGCAACACCTTTCATAGAGCCTAACTCAAAATTGAACTTCACATATTGGGAAGGTGCAAATTACTTAGCACTGCTAGAGACCACTACTCTCTTCTTCTCAAATATGGGCCCTAAAACCAATATATTAATATCCTCCCCTAACTAACCCAATCCCTCATCAAATTATTTTTTACATTTATCCATAGGGGTATATCATTAGAGCTACCCTTCTCCATACTAATAAGTATACATTTCTAAAAGAAGATAAATTAGGGCCTAGTGAATGGGCATGTTATTATTTCCTTCTTGATAATCCAATACAATATTCTTCATGGACATTAAAAAAAATGAATATAATCATGGTCTTATGTTGTGCCTAGTACAATTTTATTTTCCTACCTTTTAAAGTTGCATATTGCATAATCTACATACGAACCTCTTCCATAGGTAAATGCATAAAAGTCCACATATTACCATGCTTTGATTCAATAATTTACATACTAATAAAATAAATTCTGTCCACCTTTCTCCTCCTATCCTTAAAAACCCTCAAACCCTTGGTAAACATACTAGTCATTCTTACCACTATATCATCTAACATAGATCAATTGAGATTCCTCTCATTGTGACTATTGTATCTCTACATAATCAAGAAAATCCAATAAAAAATTTAGATTTCTATCCTTAATATGTTTTGTATACTAACTCAATCCACCTCTCTTTAGTGTCTCCACAAAACTACATCCTTTCTTAAAAAATCATTCTCGTTTGTGATCTAATTAGTGAAGGTAGATAAATTAAATTCCTATACTATGTTGAAGATAAAATATTAATTGAATTAATAAAGTACAACCATTAAAAATAGTTTTGAACCCTGCGCTTATGTTTGAGAGATAATGTTCTCAAGGTTTATTTGGATTTTCTCTCTTTCTCATTCTTGAAATGATTGTAACGGTACTTCCTCGATAATTTAAACATGGTAGTAGGATCTTCTCCATGGTATAAATTGACTTACATTACCCATGCTCCTATTTTGTACTACAAAGACATCCAACTAGTATTGACTTACACATTTATTAGGCTTATAGGCTTGGAGAGAGGTATGCAACTTGTCTATTTGGTATAAAGTCACTAGAAACATGATCCTATATCCAAACCAATCCTCATTCCATTGCCTTCTTGGTAAGTGTGGATTATTTTTATCATTAAAATTTTGTAGGATTCTTCAAGTGTTATAAAAAATGTTATTAATAATTCAATTGAAAGTAGAGCTTTTTTTAAGACATTTGGACTAAAAGAGGGGTAAAAAATTTATTGAAAGCCAAAGAGAAAAATACAGCAAAGAGCTCTAAGGAGCCATATCCTGAACAACAAGTTGATCTAGCTTATAAGATAAATTAGGGGAAGGAGGCTCTGGTCAACAATATTCCAACCCTGCCCATGCTCAGAAGCCCATTTAGCTAGGCAGTCAGCAACACCATTCCACTCATCGGGGATATAAGTAAAAGTAACACAGTCAAGAGACCTACACAACTGGAGAATTTGCTTAGTAACCAAAGTTAGCTGCTAGCAGACCTCCAAAAGATCTTGTCTATTCAGTAAATTCATAATAACTTGTGAATCAGCTTCACAGATAATACTACGCCATCCATGCAAGAGACAATGCTCCACAGCCACCAGGATGGCGGCCGCCTCCATGAGATTGTTTGTATGAACTCCTTTGTGAATAGAAAAAAGAAACTGGACATCTCCAAAACTACTGCGCCCAACTCCCCCAATACTAGTAGGACCAGAATTCCCCTGGGCAGAGCCATCAATGTTGATTTTAATAACTCCAAGCATAGGAGGAGTCCAATGCCCCTCATGATTAACCTGCTGAAAATGATGTTTGGCTCTACTACCATAGAGGTGGGTAGCTAATAGAGGAGCCCCACCCTGGAGAGGAAGGAGAGGTGAGCGTAAATATCCACATCTCCAGGATCCAAACCACCCATCCCCTCAAACTTTGTCATAACAGTCTCATGGAGGGAATGAACAATTTTCCCCCACAGGTGCAAGCCTCCAAACTTAACATCCAGAAAGATTCTCTTGTTCCTTTCCAGCCAAACATGCCAAAGAATTAAGGAAGGGCCAATAGCCCAAGCACCCTACAGAAAGGAGGAGTTAGAAGGTGGATGCCCCAATCTATCCCAAAACTTAGACAGAGAAGAAACATGCCAGCATGGGCGGCCCCATGCAAACCACCAAAAGTGCCAAATCTGATTGACAAAGGAGCATTGAAAGAAGAGGCATGAAACTGACTCCTCACCATCACAACAAAGAACACAGATAGAGGGGCCATGGAATCCATGCTTACAAAGATTATCCCAAGTGAGGCAGTGATTGTGAACCACTAGCTAGAGGAAAAATTGACACTTGGGCCAAGAGAGAGAGTTCCATACTTGCTTCCACCAATGCACCTCAACATCACCGAACAACAACCTAGTAAGCTCAAAGTACCCTAAAGAAATAGAATACTTACCAGAAGAAGCACCTCCCCAAGCTATAACATCAGGTTCCTACAAAGAGCTTCAATCCCTAAAGGCAAGTATCTGAGAAATCTCCCTTCGATCCCGCGCTGAGCCCCCTAGCTGCCAATCAGAAGAATTATTCCATCTATAACCAACAACGAGGCCCAGATTGCAAGCCTCTTTGTAATGAGCCACCTTATCCCAGCTAGCATGAAGGAAAGAATGATAGAGAGCCTGCAGGTGTGGATGAGAGATCAAAAGAGGAGGATTTCCATTCCAAGAGTTACTCCAGAACAGAGCCTCTATTACAAATCCAGAAAAGGTGACGCTTCACTAAGTGGGCACCTTTCTTGAGGGTAGTCCACACCATAGAGCCGCAACCCTCCAAAGGAAACCTCAGGATATTAGAAGGATCAACTCCAGGGAGATACTTATGTGACAAGATGTGAGCCCATAGCTGAGACTGGCTGGAGCACCAACGCCAATAAAGTTTGGCAGCAAGAGCTTGGCCACTCAAGATAGTAGAATGAAGACCCAGACCTCCCTCCTTCTTGGGCCTATAGATAGTATCCCAATTAATAAGGCTCCATTTAGAATATTTCAGGTTCCTGCTCCAAAGAAACTATCGAGAAAGGGCATCAAATGCTTTAAGAAAGTAAACAGGGGCTGCCTGAACCATGCTTCTATAAGTAGGAAGAGAGTGAATCACAGATTAGAGGAGAGTCACCCTTCTAGCCATAGAGATCCATTTATGAGTCCAATGATAAATCTTATGTCATAGCTTATCAAGAAGGTTCTGCCAAAAGAGCCTGGGTCATCTTCCCACCACAATAGGGATGCTCAGGTAAGTCAGAGGGAGAGATTGAATCTAAAATCAGAGGATATCAAATAAATAAATGGAGGACTTATGGTCATTGATTTTCTGGCTGGAAGGAGCCAAATAAGTATCCAAGGTGATCATAAAAGCTTCAGCTTCCCAAATCTGAGCTCTGCCTACAAGAGCAGTATCATCCACAAACTAGAGATGAGAAAGATTGGGCAAACCATTTCCCCATCGCCAGCCTTGTATCACATTTTGGGAAACTTGATATTTAATAAATCTGCCAAGGCCCTTCACCATAATAATAAATAGGTACAGAGAAAGAGGATCCCCTTGTCGAAGACCCCAAGAGGCCCCAAATAACTCAAAGGGTGCACCATTGAGAAGCACTAAGAAGGAGGGAGAAGTAACACAACTTAGAATCTAGCTCACCCATTCCAAACTGAAGCCAAAAGAAAGAAGAGTTTTCTGTAAAAAACCCCATTTAACTCTATCATAGGCCTTATCCATATCTAGCTTGATGAACATAGAATGCTCTTTAGAGACATACATAGAGTGGATAGCTTCAGAGGCAATAACCACTCCATCAAGGATTTTTTTCCTAGCAATGAAACCTCCTTGCTCTTTAGAGACAATCAGGGGGAGCCAAACTTTAAGTCTTTCAGCAATTAACTTAGTAATGACTTTATAGACCACATTACAAAGAGCGATAGGCTGAAAGAAATTGAGTTGGTTAGCCCCTTCTTTTTTTGGAATAAGAACAAGGAAAGTAGCATTCAAAGCTCTGAGCATTTTTTTGTTAGAAAAAGATTCTTGAACCACAGCTAAAAGGTCCTGATTAATAATATCCCAAAATTCCTAAAAAAACCAACCGGGAACCCATCGGGCCTAGGAGCCTTTCCCTTCCTCATGATGAAGACCACATCCTCCAATTCTGACAGGGAGATTAGCCTCATAAGAGAATCATTCATCTCCATGGTCACAAGAGAGGGAATACAAGACAAGATAGTATTCTCCTCAATATCAGTAGGAGGAGAGTCATCAGAGAAAAGAGCAGAGTAGAACCGAATAGCTTCCCTAGACACAGCATGTGAGAAAGTGAAATGGAGGCCATCAGCATTGACAAGAGAAGAAATGTAACTCTGATTTTGGCAGCCCTGAACAAATTTATGAAAGAAAGCAGTGTTCTTGTCCCCTTCCTGAAGCTAATCAATCCTAGCCTTCTACTTCCAATAAATTTCTTCTCTGAGATCCCACTCAGCTAAGTCCCTGGAAGCCTGGGACTCCTTAATGCGAAGGGCTTCTGAGAAGCCAAGGTCACAGATCTACCTGGTAATGACTGCTAGATGATCTTGAGCCCTCTTCTTCATGGTGTGAAGATTACCAAAGCAAGTCCTGTTCTAATTTTTCATCTTTCTTTTGACATACTAATTTTTTTTAGAAAAAGAGAACATAGCAGTGCCATACGCTGGGCCACCATTTCTCCACCAGTGAACCATGAAATCATGAAGAGAAGAGTCACAAAGCCACATTAACTGAAACTTAAAAGGGGGATTCTTGGGAATAGAGACACAACTAGAAGAGAGCTTGATAGGTCAGTGATCAGAACCCCTCCAATCCACAATTTCAAAAGAGAGTGATAGAATACCACTATTCCAATAGCAGGAAACTAGAAATCTATCCAGATGTTCTAAAATGGCATCATCCCCAACCCTTCTATTATTCCACGTAAAGAGCCCATTACAAGGTAGAACATCAGAAAGATGTAAGAGATCCATATTCTCCCAAAGCAGATCAGAAGAGGGTCCCAAACGAGCAAGACCTCCTTGTTTCTCATCCAGGCACACAACAAAATTGAAGTCTCCACCTAAAATCCAAGGCAAGAAAGGATGACAACTTCAAACATGCTGAATATACGGCCAAAGCCTTATCTTTCCAGGGAGATCAACAGGAGCATACACATTAGTGACCATAATCATGTTAGAGTAATAGTCTATCAGGTTATTAATTAAATCATTATGATCTAATTACTAACTCACCTGTTCACTCTAGTTGCTTAAGTTAACCTTGGGTTTTCCCTTTTAGGGTTTCGTGATTCCTTTTATAAGGATTCACCTCTTAGTTTTCATTACAGAGTTTTCACATCACATTGTAATTCATAGAAACATATTGTTAATATATTGTTTTCTGTTGCATATGATGTCTCTGGCTTTTTGGCCTCCATAGCTTCTTCTCTCTTCTTTTGTCTTTGCTTCTTCTCTATGATAGTCTTGCATGCAGGTGTTCTTGGGTAGATTTGTTTTTCTCAAATCTAACATGGTATCAGAGCTCTCCTGCTGCTCACTGTTCTGGTTTTTTTGAAGCAAGCTCATCGCAGTTCGGGGGTTTAAAGATTGCCAGTCTTTTCTGGTATTTTTTTATTGGTTTTGGGGGGTCTTTATTGTTTGGAGCACTTTGGACCAAAACCGACCTCACGGTTGCGTCCAGAAGGCCTAAAAACCCCAGAATCCATATAAGACTCATCCGATTTGGACACCGGAGCCTTGGGGAG
>MU223514.1:2243137-2261526 GCA_018584345.1 Thuja plicata | reverse complement strand
AATGATTTAGATGATTCTATTTGATTTAAAGGTTATAAAGAATACTTAGGAATATAGATGGTTTTAAATGGAAAATTGAAATGAAAATACTTTATATTTCTTAATAAAGAATCTTATAACGATATGACGTAGTTTGCTTTGAGAAGTAAAACTTGTTGTTAGCTTACTTAATGAACTTAAATGAATCATGCATTTTATAAGAAGGGAACCTTGGAGGAGTCTAAGTGAATCTATGTTTTGTTTATTTAATTCTTTTTAAAATTTAAAAATTTTCATGAATTTTTACTTAGGTTTTATTTTTCAAAGAGAATCTTTGTTCTCTTCCCCGGTTCCCTTGCGGGGCATGACACCTTGTGTAGGTTATATGTTGTGGTTTCTTTAGTTTCTCCATTATCTGGTTAAGTGTGAAGAGTATTCATCCTCCTAACCTGTATTTAAAAGAAGCTCTGAACCCTCCTTATGAAACACTGATACATGAGTTGTTTAAATAATCAGATTTGTTTCAATTGCTTAAATTGGTCTTCCTTCAAGAACACCCTAGTGATTAGAGTTAGATTGCAGTTACATCATCTTTGGTGTGTCACCTAGTAGATTAGATTGGCTCAAGTTTCAAGTTTTTTCCCTTCTGCATCTTCTACCCCTTTTCCCATCCAAGTTTTCTTTTGGTTCAAAGTTTTGAATAAGGTGATATATCAAATAGGAACCGACCTAGAACCCGGAGATTCATTCTATCTATAGGAAATCCCACCACCTTTGGAGTGTTTCCATGTTTTCCTGGAATCCTCAAGTATAGCCTTCAAAGAAAGACTGAGGAGGGCACAAATTTCAGGACTCGACAATTTTGACACACCAGATGGGACCCAAGTCAGAATATTTCTTGAGATTCTTTTTGTTTGGATATGCTAGCAGCAAGTGAATAGCTTAGGAGAGGTGAACATTCAACATATCTGGTGACTCTTCTTAAAGAAAGGAAGACCAATGCTTGTTTAGCATTTTTATGAGAAAAATTCAGACAAGAAGCTCAAATTCTTGCACGAATATCTACAATTGGAGCCTCCTAGGAGAGGGAGGACCCTTATAAAGAATCAACCATCAAACAGAGGTAGATCAAACTACCCTTTGTTATGAATTTTGTCAGTTGTAGTTTTGTTACACTCGTATCTTCAAGGCCTAATTATTATTATGTTTGTTTCAAGCATGCTACTTCTTCTCCTTGATATTTCATCTACACCACGAATTTGTGATTAATTCTTTTGGTTGTTTCAATTATTTGTTTGGCAATTGATGGTGGAACATTTGTTTGTTCTTTCTACCATAACATTTTTCATCTCTTATATTCTTACTAGCTCTCACTCACCTAGGTCTTGATGCTCTTCAAATAATCCCTTTAAGAGCTATCAAGGTTTCATTATTTTAACATTTTTTAAGCCTTGAAGAATTAAATTTTAACTCATACCATTTTCAGTTGTCTACAAACCATGGATAAGCTTATTTATGAAATTGTTTGTAGATGTAATCCAAGATATTTACCATGCGTTATTTGATATTTTAGCAATTGATTAAAGATTTATAGATGTAATCTAAGATCTTTCCCATGTATTATTTGATATTTTTACCATTGGTTACTAGTTGCATGTTCATAAATGAAGATAGTTGAAGCTCAAAAGTACTGTTTCAGTACTCAATGATAGGCACAACAATATTACGAACAAGTTTTCTTTGAGACAATATGTTTTGCATAAAATCACTATGTTTATATACACTAAAGGAAACATCCAAGTGTTTCAATTATTAATCCAAAATGTTAGTGCCTATCTACCCTACGAAAGTCTTTACTCCAACTATTTTTAATTTTGAGAAGGGGAAAGTCAAATGATTTTAGCTTAACTTATAGAAGTTTACCTCCTTATTCTTTGTCAAGAATTTTTTCTTTACCCTACTTTCTTTTGCTTTGAATTCCTTGGTAAGAGAATAGACCATCATGTACAATGATACATAATAGTGCTTAATCATTAACATGGGTTGCTTAGTGATGGCTTCTTGGGACTTTCATCACATTTGTCACTTCTCTCACAAGGTCCTCTTCAATTTGTCCAATCATCTTCTCACTTATTGGTTCCACCATATGCAAATCTCTCTTTGAAAGACAATAATTCATGTTTGTTTCTTGTCATTCATATTATAAATTAACACAAACAACTATATATGATATCAAAAGGTTAAATTGTACTTTTATCAATATGATTTAAGACAGGTCTTAAGATATTAAACTCGTTGAAAGTCATATGGTTATGTTATCCTATTTTAATCATATTTTAATTTGACAAGAATAATAGTAGCCTACATAATTTAGTGTTCTAAGATGCTAGAAGAAAACAACCATCATAAATACATAAAAAGAAGAAAAAACATAAAATAACAAATTCAAATCTCTAACTAAATATTCACAATTTGCCTATCACTCAAAGTAACAACATTAAGTGTATTTTTTGTGCACTAATGTACTCTTAAATGTATGGAATTGAAAGAGATGTTATCATATTCCTCGCTTTGGTCAAAATGGAGAAAACATTCATAGTTGCGAATTTAAAAAAAAAAGCCCTAACAATAAGCCAATGCCACCCTATTACGTCTAACAATTTTACTCTACTTTTTTTATGGGTTTCTAGTCTAGTTATTGAAAAGTCTCTTGGATCATTGTGTATCATTTTCTCTTCATTTCTCCCATATAAGTGGTATTTACATTCCAATAATTCAATTTCAAGCTTAGGGAGTTAAAAACATAAATATTATTATATCACACATTTTACATACGTCATACAATTTTGGATCTCAAGATTCAAATCCAATTCCTACCAATACCAAGAGGTCCCTAAATTCATGTTAAAACAAAAATTTATAAAATTTGTGATTCTTTCAATTATAATTCACACTAATTATCGCGCTCATGTGTGTCCAACACTCTCTTCCAAGAGATGTAGAGAATATTGTAACCAAAAATCCGACAGAAAGATGTAGATGCCAAGATAAGCAGCCAATAAGTTTACTACTAATAACCAGTGGAACACGGGGCGACGTCAGGACGGGGGGACGTCGGGACGAGTTTCCGGGACGGGGGGACAAAGGACCTCAAGTTTGGGACGGCGTGGGGTGGGGGGGTTGGGGAGGGGGGGTGTTGCAGACTATACATATTACATATAGAACTTGAAATGTTAGTTATGAAATGATGTTTTTGTATAACATACCAAATTGAAATACTTGAACATGGGAAAATTGCAACACGAACCAGAACCATTAAACATTCAACATAGTAACATAGTACATACCCAATAGTAACATTCAAAAATCAATATTCAAATGGAAATTCAAATATCCGTCCCGCAGCAGCGTTGTTGTGGAATGGCGGAGGTGAGGGTACTCAGGTACTCCAAAAACCCGTCCGGGTGACAGTACTTCAAGGTTTTGGTGGTGGTGCGAGTCCCCAGGTTTAACTGCTAATAGCCAATCTGTTGCTGCTAATAACCAATCTGTTACTGCCTTACCGATTCATTCCACATTTTAATTTTTCGGTGAGGGGCTCTAGAAAAACATTTCCCGAAGGATCTATGGTCACCACAATTATTAGTTCCTTTCCTGCCAGGGAAATATAGCGGAGGCGGCAGTGTCTAACGGGTTATCAAAAACAAATTTTGCTCTTCCAATCAAAAAACAGTTTTTACTTTTGTTAATATGCACTCCAAATATCAGAGATGCAAAGGTTCTCAAATTTTAACAGTGCAGATATTTGGTGGCCTGTTATTGGCCTGTGCTGAAGGTAGCAGAGACTTTTAGTCTCACGATGCAAGGGAACGCGTGAAATTCTAAGTCTAAAATTAACGTTGTCTGCAACTTTTCAGACCTTGGTATTGGTAAAATAGTTTTATCCTGGTTTTATTTATTGAGCATCCCTAAGGCCCCGTTTGTTTGGGGAATTGGAATTTGACTCAAAACCTTATTATCACAAAATCAGGTTTTGAAATCCCGGTTTTGCATCTTGGGGAATTGGAATTTGACTCAAAACCTTATTATATCAAAACCAGGATATGATTTCTAATTTCATCTATTAGTATGATGCCACTCATTTTGGTGTCTAAACCTGGTTTTACTTGACAAATCCAGAATTGCAATTTAGAGAAACAAACAGCGGATTTGCAAAAACGAGAAGTGTCACTCCCAAAACCGGGAAGTGTCACTTCCAATTCCTGCAAACAAACGGGGCCTAACACGTCTCCCTCGTGAAGTACAGCAGCAACTGTGCAACGTGGCAATCTGAAGAGTAGTGTACGTGCCTTGTCTATGCTTTTACAAATTTCATACATATTTAATTAATTTCTTCTTGCAACGACCAAATTCAGATTTTGATTTTTGGCCTGCATGGACTTTATTGTATGACCTTGTAATATTTGTCTAATCCCAAACCCTGATCATGGGTGTTGACAGTAGCTCAATTTTGATTAAATTTGGGATGCATATTTGTTTCACTATCTTTTGGAATCTGCTATGACTTATCATTTCATGGTTATGTGAAATGTATTCTACAATGTTCCCATATTTGTTTTTATATTTCTGATCATGTTGAATAGTATGCAGTAGAAGGTCGCCCTCATTTGAATCATTAGTGTCCACAAAATTTGCAATCCTCTATAATCTAGTGTTGTTGATATGCATAAAATAGGTAGGATATTCCTTACTATGCTATAAGTAAAGGGATCTCAATGTGAAGAAGACTTAAGAAACCCTCAACGAGAATTCTTAACCATTAACAATGATTGGCATACACAGTGACTGAAGAAAATCAAAGAAATACAAAAGTCTATACGCATGAAAAAAGTAAATATAACACACACAAAACTAATCACAAACAGTTTGCTCTAGAATAATCACTTGGGGCAAAAAGCTCCTGCTCTAGAGAGCAATTCACCCTCCATTCGACGGTCAGAAGGTTGCCTATGGATATTTATGCGCTAACATCACTACAATGATCTCACACAATGTTATTAGATCCATTTGCCTTGGCATTTCTTATATTTTCCAGAGGAAACACATGCAGGCTGCTTGCACAAAGCAGTGAAACTGTCAAACTTGGTTTTCTGGGTCATTTTGGCATCTACAGTTCTGAACGAAGGTTTTTGGAATTTCTCTTTGAAACCGATCAACCAACCTTTCCCCATGGCCTGTGCATAGATTGACTGTGCTTTTCCAAGATCCTGAAACAAAACAATGAAGAGAATTGCATCCTTCCCTCAAATGGATCAGATAGTCCAGCTAACGATCGAGGCACCCTGCCTGGAGTACGGTCTGATAATAAGTGCAAGGTTAAGCTCAAGCCCTAAATATTAACAACTCAAAATCTCTACACCAAGAACCGTTTATAATCACAAGAAATAATTCCATGCCCTTCATTAGTTCTGTGGTACTTCAGATGCTACATCATTAAATTTTACAATGTGACAGAATTTGTTAGGCACTTATTGAATTTAGAATTACCGTGAAATGATTACAGAGTGCAATTCATCGCCCATCAAAATACATGCATCATCTGACAAGCTTATGCCGTGAGATACATGCTGACCACCATTTAATTGGTCACTTTTCTTCACAACTCTGGTTACAATATTTCACTTATAAAGTTGTCACCTGTGAAACTATCAGGATCCACCCACTCTGCAAAGTCCAATATGCTCAAAGCTTATAAATTCATCCACTGGCCACCTGGCTGTGAAACCGCTCTCTTACCTGTGGGAAATTATGCTCCAACATGTATCCTATGAAACCTTTTCTGCTTCTTGTGTGGTTTATCTTCTGATTTTGTCTTCCCATCTATCTTTTTAGAAAGACGAGCACGAATATCCATAAGCTTTGATGTCACATTCTTAAACGGGGCATCAGACCTTTCTGCCATTAATTGCTGCAAGCAAGAACAAGGAGGATTATATTTTGAATTTTATGGAAATCTCAATAGACAGCTTCATCAACTGATACATGTTCCCTTCAACAATACATCTGATGAATGAAAAGTAGCTAAGTAAGAAGATAAATCTTGATTTGATAATTTTTTATAAACTCACAAACCATGAATAAATTGGCCAGTAAGGTAAGAGAATCATTAAAAACCTTGAGGTGATCCATTGCTGCAAGATTGAAACCCAGTACATCTTTACAGCCCTGCAAAACGACATGATGACAATTCTTAAATAAAAAAGAAAATGACCAACAAGAAAAGAAAAAAAAGGACACAAAAAGGTCAATGTACCTTCACCCTGCTGCGAAGAATTCCTTGTAGAGTGGTCAAGACAGATCTAGCTGTAGGAGTGGAAACAAGTTGCTGATGATGTATTTGAAGCAGCAATGTAGCAATGCGACAAACAAGCTCAACCTGAGATGCATCATAATTAGGGCAGTTATATTGTACTTCATAAGTACAAAAAATTCCGTGTTCAATGTAAAGGTCCATTTTTTCATACAGCAATGTAATGGTATAATATATATTTCAACATAATATATCCAGTGACCCCATAGAGGGTAAGCAATTCAGCAAACAAAAGGAACTAACTTGACACATGACATCTTAGTAATTCAAAGAATTCTATTACCTTATCTCCATCAGATATCCATTCCTCCGTGTATGAGAAGAGTTTCAAAGCATCTGTAAAGGGTAAAGCCTGCATATCAAGGATACACGAACCTTCATTGCTTTTGATTAATATAAATGAAATTATTAGAAAGAGGGGAGGCAATACTAAATTAGTATATATATAGATACAAAAATCATGCATGCCAATATGCTGAGATGTATTGAATGGTACTATCAGATTGGAACTACTATTCTCAACATGCACTGAAGTCAACTTTGAGGCTTCAAAAACTCATATTGTGAGCTAGCGATATTCAGTAAAGTGTATTATTAGCCTTGGTGAATGTTTATAGATTTGGTTCTAATGGTGACCAAGATACTATTTCAGGGGATAACACTCGAGTGTAGAAATCTAGATCCGTTATAAGCATAACAGACAAATTGAGAAGAAAAGAACTGAAACAGCACATTGTATTAATGTATGTTATGTACAAGGCATACTCTTGAGAAAGATGTATGATTGCTTATCTCATAGCTATGCCTGTGTTATCAATTTGGGTCTGGATGCTAACTTCCTATTCTTCTTTGCCTATCTTGTGTACACATTAAAGATGCATATTTTATGTTACAAGAATGGTGGTTAAGTCAAACAATTGTGAAACAGTTAAGGTTTAATATGGCCAAAAGGTTACCTTCCTATAGGTAACAGTCAATTATCCATAGAGAAATTATGCTAACATAGTGTGGCAATGCAAGCAGTCTGACATGGTGCAATTTCAAGTATCTAGAACTTGGACTTGAGGAGATTGGTGGTGTCAAATGTTTTTATTAATGTGGACCTGATAAGAGAAACTGCGAAGGAAATGTCTTTCTAGACTTCAATGCATTATGCAAAGAATATGCAAAGGATAAGTACAATTATAGGGTTATGTGGCTTCCTCCCCACAGGAGGACCTCAAATAGAAAACTTGTAAAAATTTTGATATGAAGTTGAACCTTTCAACTTAATATATTTGAAGATTACTTCAACACTTAATTTGCCCTATGTCAGGTATTGACTGTGGACTTTAAGCCACAGATGCCCATCCACCTAATGATGATAGCAGCTGGCATTCAACATAGGGATTTGAATAGGAATTTCGATTTTGCCACTTATATTGCAGAAGGATACACAAGGAGCTAGTGACAATGTAAATAGCATTTTATAATCTGTCACGTCCTTCTGTACTCTAGGAAAGATATCTAAAGTACTGCAATGCAATTGAAGTTGCAGAATGCTGAGGGATATTCATTGCCAGTTCAAGGTTGGGCACAAATTTGGGACATGCATTGCAAGTTTTTCCACAAGTTTTTGCCATGTTGAAGTTCTTAAAAAATATTCAGTCAGCCAAGTTATTGCTGAGTCTGAGTTTTTCAACTAAGGTTTACAATATTTTGGCAGGGAAACCAAGGTTATAACTCTATTACATCCGTGGATGTTGATTTAAAAATACATTAACTTCACTCATCCTGACTGCCAATAAAGCGGGTTTCCAGTTGGGCATATTGTTATTCTTAAAAATTCCAAAACAGGCACTGCTTATATACAGCATGCCTTGTGACATTTTTGTAATATTTCATGGGCCGAGTTCCTCATATAAAATTGTTAGAGCTGTCCTGAGCCCAGAAAACAATAACAATAAATTCATCAATAAGGGAGCAGAGGAATTACAATTGCAATTTCTTTCTACCTCAATGTCATACTATTAATCTTTATACATGATTCATATCACTGTTTATTAGGTCTCACAAACTACCAATTGAAAAAGTACCTTTTCCCAGTTTCTACTCTTATAGGTGTAAGTGGAATAACTGGAGCACAATTTTTATCTCAATTATTTTTATTTCCATGAACTCCATAAAGAAGCTATCAGTTTGAGCAAATCTGGCTTATTATCAGTCTATGAATGCTCACATGAACACTTGCACGTGTTTTAGTTTTGTAAGTTATCTTTAATCATTGGTATCTTTGTATTGGATCCAATAAATTAAATTGGCTTGCAATCTACTCAATTCTCCAAAACAAAATGCTGTAAAATCTCAATAAGAAAAATATTCTGATGAGACTAAACTGTGGCAATAATATCAGCATCTCTGGCTGTTGAAATTTATAGATTAATTAAGATAACATTAATACACAATTAAATTCAAACTTGTGTCTGTTTCTACTGATATAAATGTGTTCCTTGCATACCAAAAGGGTTTGTTCAAGATCATTTGTCCGAACAGCAGAGACTGCCCGTAGAACATAAGCAGATGGAGAAAGACCACGCATCATTATGTTTGGTTGAAATTGTGCTGTCAATCCATTCTTCCTTTCCTCCTAAACAGCAAAGATTAGAATTAACTCATATTTCAAAAAGAAAAATTAACAACAGCAAACCCAAAACTACATATTAACTACAATTTTTGTTATATCAGTCAACAATAAAATTAATTTTATGCATTTTTCTGGAGATATTGGAAAAAAATAATAAGAAGGATTTCACTACAGCCTGAACGCAATAAAATCAAAATGGACATAGTATAGGGCAAGTGTATGTTGTCCACTCCGACATTTATATTCTATGCAGACAAATTGAAATTAAGGCTAATCTATACCTCATGTTGACGAAGACGCTCAGTTTCAGCTTCTGATGTGTCTAATGCTTCAATCACAGAATCTGTTGCAGTAACTGTCTCCTGTGTTCTCTTCCCTGCCATCCCAACAGCCCCTTCCTCTGGAATGTCTTCTCTTAGTCCAAACTGACCGTCAACAGTGTCATCCAAGCCTGACTCAAACATGTTCTCCAACCTCTTTTCTCTCTCTTCCTGCACACATCAAATATCTAGTCATGATGTGATGAGATGAAGATGCAAATTGTCACAGTAGATGTCAGTTTCAAATAAAAAGTAAATCCACTGTAAAATAAACTACCTCGATAAAAAAAGGTTCTTCAGTACGGTCCCACCGCCGAACAGAACGATCATGAGAACCGGTTACAATAAAGTCACCATGACTACTAACTGCAAGGCACCAAACTTCAGCATGATGCCCTTCCAATGTCAATAGCAATTCGAACTTGTCTGCATCCCAATACTTCACAAGTCGATCTTTTCCTACACTGAACATATAATGCGTGTTGCGCACAAACTGAACTGCCATGACACTGTCCATCATAACAGAAAGAAGTGTCAATTTAAATGACCTAAGCAGTAATTCCAAAAAAAATGTTCAGTCACTTGATACAAGTTGGAAACTAGAATAGACAGATGAAAGCCATTGAAGATGGATGGCCAAGTAAGTTCAGGTGATAGATGTATCCCTAGAAATTACAAATGTCAAATGATGAAATGAGTTTTTGGGGAATTGAAAGCGATACATAGCAGAACATTTTTCTAACACCATAAATCCACATATATATCCAACAAAGTTTTGAGTACAATTCTATCCATAATAATTGGTCTCAAGGTACTCAAGGGCCTTGTTTGTATTTCCAGATACAGCCTAGAGTCCAAAGAAGATCTATAAGACAATTACTATTTTCCACAAATTCTTCAATTCAACGGGGATTGATCCTTTTACCTATAACTGTTGAAATTAACATTTTTGCTCATTGAACATGAAATTTAACTGTAGAATCTGTCATCTCAAGTTGAAACTTTTGTTACTACTTAAATTATGATTCCCAATATGAAAGAAAAATACAAACATCAATTACCTGTCAGCATGAGCAAAGAGAGATTTATGACAATCACCAAAATCTAGCCCCCAAATCTTCAAATTTTTGTCTGCTGAACCACTGATAAGCAGATCACCGTCTGAAGAAATATCCATGCAGAGAACAGGCAATTTATGGCCGTATAGAGACAAGAAAAACTTCAAGGTGTCAACAAAAAACACCTGCCATCAAGAAGCAGAGTTAAAAAAATTGATTCTTAACAGATAACCAACCACTAACACATAACTAATGAGAAACTGGAAAGTCGTCATCAATTCGAATAATAAGATTTGTATCTAGTTACCTACATGAGCTTGCTCCTGTGCAAGGAAAACTTTTGCATAAGTTTTGCCTTGCCTTCAATTTTTTACTGCAAATGTATCTTAAGTAAAGAGCTCCAGTTTAGTATGAATAAAAGGTGATAATCTGCCGATGTGTATTTAAGCACTTTGTGTTTCTCAATAAGGTAGGGTCTCAAGCAAGGCGAAAACTAGTTGTACTTAATGTGATTCTCCATTAACTACTTACTTTGGCGCAGTTGCTAGAACTTTGTACATTCAATCTCATAATGTTTGAAGTAAAATTCATCCTACAAATGTTCAAAAATCCATCCAAGATCCCTATTGCAGTGTGGTAAGTGTTTGCCACTAGTGGGACTCAATGTTATAGAGTAAATCTTCTTAATGTTAATGAAGTTGTTGACCAAGTATGCTCCAACCTATAAAATCCAAATATCCAATGCTAATATACAATTACTTGAGTTTTGAAAGAATTGTGATGTTGTGTGGGAAAAAGTTATCCTGGATATTGTGGTGTTGGTCGGAATTGGCACATGAAATTGCAAAACCATCTGAAGATCCTTGGTGCTCGATTACCAGGGTAGCATGAATCATTCTTTGAGCATCTATTTCAAATCATACGTAACCTTCAAATTGAATCTGGCAGCCATTGTTCTCTGATTTTAGAGTTTGTTCGTCTAGAGTCTCAAAATTTGAACCAAATGTTCTATGCTCCTTTAACCTATTGTTTGCACATTTCAACAAGCATGAGGAATACTAATGGCCCAGATGAAAAGTGGTCTAGGAAAAGGTCTTGATATATTAGCTAGTAATGGAAAAGATCATAGAATATGTAGATAGAAAATAGAATTACAAACCAATTACACATTCAATGCATGGGATATGGATGGGATACTTCTAACAGATGTCAGTTTTATTAATAACAGATATGTCAGTTTTATTAACAATGAATAGGGAAAATACTTACAAAAGATTAAGATGTAAATCAATAGATTCCTCTATAAGCATACACGATGTGCAATGCAAGTATTTACATGTACTCTTACAATAAGGCTGTCAACTAGGTGCCAAATTGATGTTTACATGTGTCTAGCATGTATGGTCAAATGGTAAATGTAAATTGGATGTTACCAATGTTGAACACATGATGTCACTTCCTATGGCATGGCCACTACAATATGCCGTGCATGTATAGTGCCAAATGTTAAACTAATAGAGTATTCCCAATGGCTCAAAAGTTGCAAAGTGTTGTATGATGGCTTTTCGCATGGTGTAGATGCCTCCATGTTATAGTCTAACTAGGTACCAACATGTGTGACCATGTGCAATACCACACTATGAACATGAGCAAGACCACGCTATGCACATGACCAATGTTGCACATTTGCACACAAGCACTATGTGTGGAGTTGTGCAACAATTAAACACATTGAGATTACACAAGACTAAGTGTGTTGATGAAACTTGTGAGTGATGTGCACAAAACATCATTAATATTTACAAAACATTTGTCAAAATGGATGACCTAAAGTTGTAAACCATCAGAGCTTTCATGGGAGAGACCCTTGTTCAAATTGCTAGGAAGTAGGAGACATGTCACATTACAAATGATGAATCAAATCAAGTTAACACATCCAATTCCAGTGTGACATACCACAATGAACAAAGCTAGATGCAAGAGGACGTCCTATGTGAATTTGAAGGAAGAATACTAAGTCATAACATCTAAACCAAAGGGGGCCAAAAAGAAAAATATACCTATCAAAATAAATGTGTGTATGTGCGCATGTCTCTCTCTCTCTCTCTCTGTATATATACATACATATACATATATGTAATGTCCCCAAATTATGAGCATCCAAATTTGCACTAGATTATAATTTTTTTATCAAAACAAGTAGGGTTTAGAGATACCTTTCACTATAATTAAGGCCTTGCAACACAGTTAGGCATTATTTATAATCATAATTCATAGTTAGATTTCTTTAATTAGGAATAAACATGTATGAGGAATGTAGGTCAAATCAATAGATTGCTAGAATTAATTTTAAGATAACTCAGCCATAGAATGACAAGGTAGAATGTTTGATGAGGTGCCCCAGAGACCCCCTACCCTAGGCCCAATATACCATCCCTCTTGGCCTTATGTGGCTCATGCCATACATATGAGGTGGCATACCTAGTGTGGTGTCCTGTCGTCATTCTCCTCCATCTTGCCACTCATATCTTACTTCAAATGATTGAACACACATTTACCATGATAGGGATTATGAGGAACGTTCACAACAGGGTGCCCAGAAAGTCCCTCCTCCCTAAGCCCAAAAGCAGTCCCCTTGTCCCCCTTTGGCCTCATGGGACTCCCTAGTCACATAACATGAGGCGGTGGCGTGCTTACATGAGGTTGCGTGCTTAGAAGGTGACCTCATGCTGTAATTCTATATTACAATATTCATGAGTCCGCAATAAAATGCATATTAGACCACAGGTATGCAGATGCATATATAAGTCTGTATATATCTACATATAAGCAGTCACATACTAATATTATATCTCTGATATGCTTACAGAATTCAAATAGAGAACAGTCATCAATGTACTTATTATGCTATATATAATGCGATATTCATACCAAGGAACTGCCAATCTGAGTTATTATAATCTGTTCTTGTTATTAATGTCTTTTATCTTCTCTTCCAAAGATTTGGATGATGCCTTCTTCCCTTTTTAAATATCTTTCAATATTGCTGGAGGGTTGTGTCTCTTAGGTGGTTACCCTTCCCTTCAAACAATGGTGTCTCTTCCACGTGCCCCTTAACTCATTTAATTGTTGTCCTTAATTAATTCTTAACTCTTCAAGATCACTCCCTTAAAGTCAATTGTTATTCTTGATTAATTATTAACATAATTGCTACTTTACAATTGCTTCCTTTAACTTAATGGTTTTCAGATTATTGATGAGGATGTGAAGGCATATTTCCTTATGTCAGAAATTGTGAAGTCTCACTATCGTAAGACATTTGTAATCAAAATCTGGTTGGTGTCCTGACATTTAATATATGAGATTATATAGTAATATCATATTCCAATTTGATGATTGATTGAATGAATTCATTCTTTTGATTTAATGATTTGAAGTATTTTTTATTTAATAGATTGATGCTTGTTTGCTTCCTTGATCCCAAGGTGAAGAGATGATTGATATGGATTTGATGATCGTTTGCTTGATCTTGCTGATCGATTGATATCATGAGGGATTAATGATTATTGGATAAATGAAGAATTTGTCTTGATGGATTCATGAGTGATGATTGATAGGTGATCCTTTGATGCTTGGAATGAGTTCTGCTTTATACTTTCTTGGTGAAAGGGTCGCCACCTTTCATAAGATTTGAGTCACCCCTTTTCATTGTTGCTTTTGAGAATAATAAATAATTTTCCCAATTCATCTCCCTCAGATTTCCTCCTCAAATGAATCCTTCTCCCTTTATATCTTCCAATGAGAGGGAGAGTTGCGCCTCTTCACCACGCCTGCCCTTTGCAATGGTCACACTCCTTCACAATCACCACCTTTCAGAGAGTCACAACCCTTCATTATTTATGCCCTATGAAAGAGTCACAACCTTTCGTGATTACCACCCTTTTGAGAGAGTCACAACCCTTCATCCTTTATGCCCTTTGAAAGAGTCACAAGCTTTCATAACTACCACCTTTTCAAAGAGTCTCAACCCTTCATAGTTGTCCCTCTTTGAAAGAGTCGCGACCCTTCATAATTACAACACTTTTGAAGAGTCACAACCCTTCATAATTACAACACTTTGAAAGAGCTACAACCCTTTGAAAGAGTTACAACCTTTCATCATTGCTTTCCTTTGAAAGAGACACTTCCTTATTTTCTCCACATTCCTTTCTTCATTCATTAATCCTTCTTTAATTCATATGCTCTACTCTTCTTCCTTCCTCCACTTACCCCTCAAATGAAGTTCTCTTCTCTCCCTTTTATACCTCATGTTTGAGAGATACATAACTTTTCCATTCATGCCTTCTAACCATTTGCTTAACTTAACTAAAGTTTAATTATTTCTTCTAATTTTATTTTTATATTTTTTATTTAATTATTATTGTTTATTATTTAATCCTATTTCAAGAAGGGGACATGACAATATACATGTGTGTGTGTACACACACATTGCATGTATGTATGTACATGATATGTTCTTATTACTTTATGACATTCATAATTGCCTTCATATAATGTTTTTGCCACTTTCATGTAACATATTTTTTGTAAGGTATAGCTAACATAATAACATCAATTGAGTGTCGAAGAAAATATTGAAAAAAAAATCCGACTACTATGTTCAGTAACAAAATTAAGTTGAATAGCACGTTGGCATGCTCATCAAAACCCTCCTCATTATGAGTCTTTAGGGCATCAAACATGAAGAAACTAGGGCTATCACATCAGTCAAAATTTTATAGCTCAAATACAGCCTTTGTATTGGAGAATTTATTATATAATTCCTAAGAATCGGGAGCATCGCAGAAACTTGAGTTGCAAAACCATATCAAAATTGTCTTTTTTGAAACCTCAAGCACGTTAATGTTTAGCCCAGAAATAATGATAAACAGCAATAAACAAAAATAGAACAAAATATGTACAAAATACATGACTTTATCCTGGGAAAACCCTCCAACTAGAGCGAAAAACCCAGCCACACCAGAAAAATATCTCTTTTATTAATAATAGAAGTTCAAGTACAATGCTTTCAACTTGATGCAATTCCTACACAAAGCAATCACACATATATATATAGAGAGAGAGGGAGAGAATTGAGAGACTTCATATCACAACCGAAGGTCTCTTCAATTTCCAAAAACAAGTCTCTTCATATTTCCAAACGCATGACTCTTCGCATGTCCGATGTCTCTTCATATAATAAAATGTCGAATATTTAACGTGTGACACCTAGCACACATTGAATGCCACATTGTGCTCACTTAAAATGATGAAATTATCATCATAAATATCTTCTCTAGCTATGACGCAATACAGAGGTATTGTCCGAATTTCAACATATAGCAAAATCAGAGATAAAGATATCTATCGCAGCTACAATCTTCAACACTCCCTCCTAGCAAGAGAGAGATCTTTAGTATGGCAGGCAAACATAGCTGCAACCAAAGATGTCAATAATAAATTCTCATCACATTGTTATCTCAGCATAACATTATTCATCATAATTACTTCATAAGTGCATAAAATTAAAGTCGTGGAATCACACACATGACTTTCACCATGCCTACTCACTGAGGGTGGTCCGCCATGCCTACTCGCAGAGGGTGAAACGAGGGCTTTTATCTCAGACTTCTCCCAAAGAAGAATGCATTTCTACCATGCCTACTCGCAGAGGGTGGAACGAGGGCTTTCACCTCAGACTTCTCCCAGAGAAGAATGCATTTTCACCATGCCTACTTGCAGAGGGTGGAACAAGGGATTTCACCTCGAACTTCTCTCACAGAGAAGAACTCATTAACAAGGGAGTTCACCTCGAACTTCTCTCGCAGAGAAGAACTCATTAATAGCATGTATAAGAATGGCTGAGATTCTCTCTTAACAGAGACTCCCTCCCAGCAGGGACAACTTTGATCACCACAATAAGATAGTTGATTCCAATTTGACCAAACAAGGAGCTTTAGCAGTTACACTGCCACATAAGTTTGCAAAGAAATAGACTTCTCCCTCCATCACGTAACCTCCCTCTAAAACTGAAAAGTCTCCCTCTAAATATCATTTCCTATACGTGATCTTCCTCTTTTAATAAAGATATGTATCATCAATTGAGTCCCATGACTACAAGGAATGTCCCCGTGTTTATGAATCTCTCATCATCTCATTGCTTCTTGATGCGTCTTGCAATCAAGAGAGATAAATAAAATCAACCTATCATAAAGAGATATACAGTGATCAATGCTTTAAAAAAAACACTATTCCTAGTGCTGAAAAAAAAATCATAGAATACTTATCTCTTTTAGTCTGGATGCACAAAATTTGAAAACTGCTCTCAGGCTTAATTAGCTGTTAACTCTTAACAATCAATAGAAGTATGCCCAAACACAAAATGTCTGAAGCAGATGCAGAGATGGCTGTAGCAAATACTACAAAAACTTAGACATGAAGATCACAGTTACAGTCTCACCCAGATTCCTTATAGAAGTGTATTTTATTCTTCTCAGAAGTGTTACCAAGAGAGAACTATCAAAGCTAAAATAGAGAACCACACTCTCAGTGTTTCTTCAATGCTCGGAACCGTAGAACATAAAACACCAGCAACACTATCATCCATCCAAGAATGAAAACGGTCAGAATGCAAAAGGTTTGCCAACAAACAAGAGAGCCCAACAACTCAACCGTCGGGAGTAAAGAGACCTTCATGGCAATTAGGAGGATGAATCGATGCCTCCAACACACATGAAGAATATTGATAAACTGTCATCTTAAGAATATTGCAAGCTCATGATATTACTCTCCGATAATGCACAAAAAAACGACAAGTTGAGAATTCGAACACATGTCCAAAATATGAAGAAATATAATATCCACAAACAGTCACGAACTAGGACCATTATACATAAGAGGAACGAACAGAACTGGAGCAGGAATATAATAATAGAAGATCTATATCGCTACTACAACATTCAACACTTCCATATTGTTGTAATCTAACCTGGCTCTGATACCATGTTAATGTTTAGCCCAGAAATAATGATAAACAACAATAAACAAAAATGGAACAAAATAGGTACAAAATACACGACTTTATCCTGGGAAAACCCTCCAACTAGAGGGAAAAACCCAGCCACACCATAAAAATTTCTCTTTTATTAATAATAGAAGTTCAAGTACAATCCTTTCAACTTGATGCAATTCCTACACACAAAGCAATCACATATATATATAGAATTGAGACTCTTCATATCACAACCGAAGGTCTCTTCAATTTCCAAAAACAAGTCTCTTCATATTTCCAAACGCATTACTCTTCGCATGTCCCATGTCTCTTCATATAATAAAATGTCAAATATTTAGTGTGGCACCTAGCACACATTGAAGTTCACATTGTGCTCACTTAAAATGACGGAATTATCATCATAAATAACTTCTCTAGCTATGGCGCAATACAGAGGTATTGTCCCAATTTCAACATATAGCAAAATCAGAGATAAAGATCTCCATCGCAGCTACAATCTTCACCAAAGCAGTCACATTACTTGTCACTTTGCAAAGATTTCAGGCCAAGAATAACAATAACAACCAACCAGATTTTCTACAACCCAGGATCAACAAAAACAGTTGCCATGCAGTAAATAGGTCACAACAGATATTCTAAACTGCTTAGAAATATGAGACCTAAATTACCTTGAGAACTTGTGTTAAGTTTTAGGATAGCTGCAAATGTAATAGCACTCTATTTTGTATGTGTTTTCCAAATACAACAATCTCTCTTTCATTTATATTAGGAATGAGGCTAGGAGAGACATGTCCCTTTATGGGACATGTCTATTCATTATTGTTTATAAGAAAGGACATGCCTCTTCCTATTAATCATAAGTTAATCAATCTTATAATGTTTCATCAATCAATTATTAATTAAGAATAATATGATAATTTAATATTAAATATTAAATTTCATATGATTAATAATAATATAACATATATAATATATTATTATTAATCAA
>MU223514.1:2215231-2233413 GCA_018584345.1 Thuja plicata | reverse complement strand
ATTTTAAATTGGTTGCTTGCTTGCTGTTTGGGATGACTTCCCTAGGAGAGTTTGCTGACTGTTTAAGGGGGGCTGACTTGCCTTAGGGGGGATATAAGTATGAGGGCGGAATTGTCCTATGCATAGGACAATTCCGCCCAGGATGGAGAAGATGTTTGTCCCTCCTTGATTCAAAATTTACCCCTTCAACATCCAATCTCTTCGCCATGCCAAGGCTTCCCATTCCAAGGCTCCAAAGTGGAGCAGAATTCTCAGTCATATGGGACAACCAGTCCTATGACTGGGCGGAATCTGCCCAGTCATGGGACATATGCAGATTTTCATGGCTAAAACTCAATAAACTTTGAAGGAAAGCCATAATGCTTGTACCCCACAGCTTCTTGTTAAATACTTTATTTTAATCTACTAAGGGCGAGGAAAGCCAAGGTAATGGGGAGAAAGAGGAGACCAGCTCCTTAGGCGGAATTGTCCTATACATAGGACAATTCCGCTCAAGGAGGGATAAGACAACTCCCTCTTGAAATCAATCTTCCTACCCCTTGAGACTTCAAATCCATTCCAAAAACCAACCCCCTATTCACCAAGGAGAAAGAAAAAAATGCAAGGGAGGGAGCGGAAATTCTTAGCACATAGGACAACCAGTCATGGGACACATGCAGATTTTCACTTCCTAGGAAGTTGTCAAGACTCCAAAGCCTTCTTCCCTCTTGGCAATCAAAGCCATGCTTCTAAACTTCACCTCCTAAAGATGCAATCTCCACTTTACTTAAAGGCTCGTTCCTAACATACCTTGGAAAGGAGGGAAGAATGATGAGGGCGGAATTGTTCTATAGACAGGACGATTCCGCCCAAGGAGGAGAAGAAAGTCTAGCTTTCCTTGGGTGGAACTCCCTCAACATCAATCCCCTAAACTTCACTTCCAATTAAACTATTACAACTTCATCAAAGGCCTGGCCTCAGAATTTTATTTTTTGGAAGGATGGCAAGGTGGTGAATAAGAGGAGGGCAGAATTGTCCCATGGACAGGACAATTCAGCCCAAGGAAGATGCACAAAACTAGTCCTCCCAAGGTCAGATTCCTCCAAAACTTTGCCAAACACTACTATTATTGCCAAGGAACCAAACTCAATTCACCAAGGGGGGCGGAAATCTAGAGGCTATAGGACAAACTTCAGTCTTATGACTGGTCGGAATCCAACCAGTCATGGGACATGCCATGGTATTCCAAAATTGAACCTCCTAAGACTTCACTTCCTCGGCTTCAAGTCCACCGGACATCAACAAATCTCACCCTTAAGGTGAAAGCATTTCCTTTCAAACTCCAACACCAAGCACTTAGTACCTGTTCTAGTTGACTTGCCGAAGGGGAGCGCCATGGTATTCCAAAATTGAACCTCCTAAGACTTCACTTCCTCGGCTTCAAGTCCACCGGACATCAACAAATTTCACCCTTAAGGTGAATGCATTTCCTTTCAAACTCCAACACCAAGCACTTAGTACCTGTTCTAGTTGACTTACCAAAGGGGAGCGGAAATCAGAGGCTAATAGGACAGGGGCCTGTCCTATGAGGGATCAAATTCCGCTAGCTTGAGGGAAGGTGAAGAAAATGCACCCGGAGGCCAAGGAGGGTTCATCAAACTGCAATCCACCCTATACTTGCTCTAAGAAATAGATCCAAAACAGGGGGTCCCCAATGATTGGGGTGATGGGGTGACAAAGCTCACAACATGGAGATCGCTTAATCTTATCTTATGATGATCACTGCTTCTTGCCTTAATCGCTGATTTTGTTTTTGGTTTATCTCCATTATGTCTGCTCTTAGGATCTATTTCTGCTCACGTCTGCTACAATATTTTTTATTTCTCCTTTTTTCTGCCTTTTTCAAACTCTCACCCTATTCTTCTTATATATATCCTCTCATGCCTTTTCACCCAAAGAAAGCGACTTACCACAAGGGCTCAGCACTTTCAATTAATACATTGGGGTTGGCCTTAACTAAAGTATAGTTAATTTATTGTCAAATCCTCTCAAGGGGGCGCTGCATCTAGGTAGGGTCGGGCCTCCTGTTAATTTGACTTAGTTTTTAACTAATATCATTTGAATCCCATTTGGAAATTCGCTGTCCTTAGAGTTTCTTAGCCAACCCTTATTCAATCGCTGCTTACTTTATTTCTATCTTGAGTCAGCCTATTTATTCCTAACTTGGGGCATGACACATTGAAGCATAAAGGACAGAGGAATTCATTAAAATGTTGTAGTTGTAACCACCATCACAAACACATACCAATCATTATCATGAAAGAAAAAACAGCATTCTCATTTACAATACAAATGAAGTTCCAAATTCTTTTATTGTGAATAATTTTGCTCCAATACCTAGAAAGTGTCTAGTGGGAGAAATCACCACCATCATATGAAGAGCTGCCCCTCTCAAACGTAGAGAAAATCTCTCATCACGGGGTGATTGTCCCACTGTTGTAAGCGGGTTGCTGCATGTTGGGCAAGTCAAGGAAACAAACAAAAAAATGCAGTAACCACTTTACTTAGCAACATAATATCACATTGTGAAATGCATTTAACTCCTTTTTTAAATTATAAATGAACGAAAACTACTCATGAGTTCTCACTAAATTCAGTTTTATACATGTTTTCTAAGACTATTTTACAACATATTTAGTTTTAAAGTTTAGGAATTTTGAAGAGTCTCAATTTGAGTCAAATTTTAAACTGGCCAAATTTTTTTGAACTTGAGTTTTTAACAATGACTACATAATTTACAACAGCTATTCTAGTAGAATGTTATTCAATTTCAGGAAGAAATCAACAAGTTATTATAATTTATACTAACATTGTCATAATGATCCTTTCACCTCCAATACTGTTAAACAAGGTCTCCTTCCTGATAATGATCGTATTGTCAATCAATCCATAAAGAATTCAATGTCTTCAAGGGTCCCTCAAAAGAATGAAAAAGGAGAAGATGATATTGCTCATAATGTGGAAAGACAGGGCATTATGTGCAGTATTGATTTCAAATGCAAAGAGATCGTCCACATTCTTGCACAAAGTGGAGTTATCGCCAATCACCTCACATAAGTCATTTTTTGGCTCAATATGGATCTTTCGTCTCTTCATCACAGGGTGATCACCATAGCTACAGCAATGTGTCCCCATCAAAAAGGGACATGCATGGGGTCTCTTGGCCCCTATCTTTTTGATGGATCCTACTTAGATGAGTGGCCACGTGTCTCTTAGCCACCCTTGTTGAATATGTTGTCATTGATGTCAAAGGTTGATGATCAAGGTTGTATGAATTTCAGAGGATTACTTGAAGTAATAGAGATTGGGAATGAGCTGCCTAGTTGTCTGGTTGAGCTACCTGGTTGTCTGATTGTAATGTCCTCTTTCTGAAATTGGATTTAATAATAAATAATAATTAAAAAAATAAAATATAATTACAAGTTAGTAAAGTTTAATAAAAGGTCAAGGGGCGTGTAGTGAAGAGTTGTGACTCCCTCAACATAAGATATAAAAGGGAGAAGATTTCATTCGGAAGGGGACATGGATGGAGCAAGGAAAATTGGAAAAGGAAATATGGAATAATCAAGTTGGAATTGGAGGAGAATTCAGAAATAAACCTGAATTAGAAATAAAGAGCAACAATTAAGATTAGTTAAGGAGCAACTTCAAAGCGGAAGAGACAGCACTCTTGGGAAGATATATTAGAAAGTTGTAGAGTGCATTTGAGGAGGAGCAAGAGTTTAAACTTACATTTGCAGATCTGCAAAGGAGAAGATAAAGGGAAGGTCGTCAAAGAAAAAATTGAAGGCATAATTGCAAGAAGAGTTTATAGCAGAATTGTATGGAGAGTATATGTAGATAAAAAGGAGGAATATATGCAGATATAAAAGAATATGCTAATGCAAATTGAGAAGGAAAGTCTATGCAAACATAAAAGAGAAGTATAAAGAATAGACATAGTTTGAAGGTGTGAATCAAGAAAGAGTTAATGGAGAAGAAAGAATAAGGAAATGACTCCTTCAAAAGGCAAAGGGTTGTGACTCCATCAAAAGGTGGTAGTTATGACAGGTTGTGACTCTTTCAAAGGGCATAAATGATGAAGGGTTGTGACTGTCTTGAAAGGTTGTAATAATGAAAGGTTGTGACTCTCTCGTCATGAAGATATAAATAGGAGTGTAATGTCCCTTGCTAGGTTTAGGCCTATTTTAACCCATTTTAATATTCTTATGGCCTAAACTGAATGGACTAAGTTGCATTGAATAAAATCTATGTTATTCCATTATTCAAAGTAAGGAAAGTTGTACATTCATCAAACATATTAAGCAATCTTACTATTTATGATCCTTAATGTCCACACTACCTTTATTACCATCTCAGTTCGAGAAGAAGTTTAGGACGTACCCAAGTTGCTTAGATACGAATCACAATAGGTTCCCTCAAAGTTTACAGATCCAACCCCTTATCCTATTTTGGGACTATGCCCGCAAGGCGCTCAGGGTCGCTGATCCCTACCCTATTTTGGGAAACAACCTATTGGCTGGATTTAGACAGGCCTCTCCTTGGAAACACTTAAGTCCCTTCCTCTTCAGGTACAAAATAGTAACAATCTGAAAATGGACATATATGATTATGACTCCATTATTACTAATGAATTTACATATATTACAGATGTAAATATTAGATCATTCAGAGATGTGTTACAGAATATTTAGATATATACATTATATATAGGGATGATTCTGATTTCATCCTTATTATCATATAATAGACTATATAAAGACTCTTTATTCCTTATAGAATATATATGTGTGTGTGTGTGTTATGCATTATATATGTATGTTCACATCTGAAATATAACATAAAGATATATATAGTCCTGATCATTATTATTAGTGTGTGTTTGTGTGTGTCTGTGTGTGTGTATATATTACTTCTGATTATTTAAGATGAACTGATACAATGTATATCACATATGGCCATAGCCATACATTGGCCCTTGGCCCCATTAGCTGTTAGAATATATATAATATATATATAGAGTAATATCCCATGTGTTCTGGCTGTCAGACTTGTTGCCAGACGCTGAATACAGATTTATTAATCTGTTAGTAGTTTCCTCTATAATGTCTTCTGTCATGATCTAATAGTCCCCTCCTGACGTGGAATGTAATTTCATTTTATATCCTGAATTGTGGATCGATTGCAACCTTTGGAAAGTATTCTTCCCCAAACGATCCGTTGACTCCAATGACCACTTAAACCTGTAACACTTGACCAATGTAATCGCATTCTTCCTTAAAGTAATCAGTAAGTTTTAACATTTGTATTGATAGTATTAAAGAGTATGCCTTTAATATTTATCGTGCTACCTCTTAATCAATTCGGGTATTACTTATCTCCATGAACAAATGCTTCTGTGATACGAAATTATTGTTATTGTATTAATGTTTATCATAGTCGGCTATCTCTACCATTATTATTATACTTCTCGCTGGCATGTGAATAACCTATACATGCCCTGTCAACATATTTGTGATTCATCATGTTTGCCTCAATTTGACTATGGATCAATTATTATGGATTATTTTCAGCTATTTATTAATAACCTATACATGCCCTGTCAACATATTTGTGATTCATCGTGTTTGCCTCAATTTGACTATGGATCAATTATTATGGATTATTTTCAGCTATTATTAATAAATAGCTGATATAAATTATTACTTGCTAGATATACATATGTATCTTATATTATTATTTATTTATTGATTTATTTTTATATTTGTATTTATTATTATATACTATTAATTCTTATTTCGGAAAGGGGATATTACAAGGAGGGCAAGTCATTTGTTGAAGGCATGAAGAAGGGATCATCATAAGGAGGGTAATCATAGTAAGTTATGTTCTGAGATATAAGAGAGTTCTGATCTGCATAAGGGGAGCATGGGAATTAAGGAAGGCTTAATGGAAGAAGAAGAAGGAAGAGGAAGAGAATAAGGAAGTAACTTCCAAAGGGGCGGCAATGATGAAGAGTTGTGATGCTTTCGAAAGGTGGTAATTGTGAAAGGGTGTGACCCTTGAAAGGGGCAGTTATGGAGAAGAGATGTGAATCTTCCTCACATTTAAAGGTATAAAGAGGAGAAGGTTTCATTTGAGGAGCGCATCCAAGGGAGATAGAGTTGGGGAGTAATATATTATTCTCAAAGGCCACAATGGAAAGTGGTGACTCAATTCTTATGAAAGGTGGTGACCCTTTCACCAATAATGTACAAAGGAGAAATCATTCCCAAGTATTCAAGGATCATTTATCTATCATCACTCACCAATACATCAAATCAGCACTTAATCATCACTCATCAATCTATGAATTCCACATTCAATCAATCATCACTAACATATCAAATCATCAAATCAAAGGAAATCATTCTATCATTCATCAAACATCAATTGGGAATCAAGCAAACAGACCTACAATCAATTCTTAAATCAATTCAATCAGTCTATATTAATCATTCAATCATCGGCAGAGAAGAGAAAAGTAAATCAAATAAGAGAAAGAAATCATATCATAAGGAAGATAGACATTGGTGATAAGTTAAAAACATATAGCAGTTTGTTTATATAACCTGTGATTCTGGTATGGACACCTCAATATATATACATGGCATTATGAATCTATTTATGACTGTTCATTACTGAATTATGTATGTACAGTTTAATACTTGTATGTGACTGCCTCTATTACTCACAAGCATACACACATACAGCGGCATACTTCTGAATTGAAATTCATTGCTGTTTATGGTTATCTGTCATAGTATAATAGATATGTGGTTGATTCATTTAATTTCATTATAAATGATTTGGTTTAATCTATGGATATAGGAAATATGTGATTAGGATAAGACATTATGCATGCTTATACTGATTGCTGTGGTCGGACATGGTAAAGAGATTGAGGGAATTACAAGATGGGACAAGGGTGATGAAGCCACCTTCTAAGCATGCCACCTCATGGTTGTGACCAGGGAGTCCCCATGGGGCCAAAGGGGGACAAAGTGGACTGCCTTTGGGCTAAGGAAGGATAGGCTTTCGGGGCACACTATTGTGAATGCTCCTCACAATCCCTACCAAGGTAAATGGGTGTTCAATCATTAGAAGCAAATTAGGAGTGGCGAGATGAAGGAGAACAGTGATAGGGCCCAAGACTAGGTATGCCACCTCATATGTATGGCACAGGCCACATGAGGCCAAGGGGTATGTTAAATCTGCTCTCGGGCCTAGGGTAGGAGATTTCTAGGGCACCTCAACAAGTCACCCTACCTTATCAGTTCTATGGTTGGGTCATCCTCAAGTTAACTCCAACAATCTATCAAATAGATTAATGTCCCTTGTATATATTATTTAAAGAAATCTAGCAATGATATCATGATTATAAACCCGAATTGCGTTGCAGGATTTCAAGTTATGGAATTACTCAATTGAAGAAACCCTATATGTATGTTAAGCCCTAACCCTAATCTTGGGCAATTGTGATTTTAGGGTAAATTCGAGGTCTAATTACGGAGGGGACATTACACTAGTTGAGCTACTTGGGCGTCTACTTGAGCTACTTGGTTTTGTGATTGAGCTGGTTGGTTGTGTAGTTCAGCTACTTGGTCGTCTAGTTCTGCTACTTGGTTGTGTGCTTGAACTGCCTGGCTGTCTACTCGAGCTGCCTGCTTGTCTTCTTCCTTTGCTTAGTCAGATTTTTTGACATGTTGTCAATTGATTACTAAATAGTCGACTTCAATGGATTTTTAAATGTGGGTGTTTCAAGCCTTTGAACTTAAATTATACATCGAGTGCTATGTTCGGAAAAGGTACCATATCGTGGGTGAATTTAATGCATACGGTCAATGTTTGATCTTTCACCTATTTTAAAGTGAGGCGGCTCCCTTATTGCATTGGTTTTGAGATGTTTTATGAGTGGCATCATTTAAATCCTGAAAGACAGAAATAAGTTTATAAGAGAAAAACGTTAGTTTTGGAGATTCTTCTGCAGGAGTCATTTTTTAATAATCGAACAGGTGGATGCCATCTCCAAGGTGTCAATGAGTTGTACATTAACAATTTATTTATTGGCTGGGCAGTGTTGGAGCCGTTTCAATTCTTGTAGTAATTATGGCATCAAGTGTGAGAAAAGATTAAGGGAATTGAGGAGTCGCATCTTTTTGAACAGAGCTGGGCGTTATTTTTTTTGAGTTGAGGCTGCTAACAGAAGATATAGATGTGGATAAACATAGATGTGTTAAAAAAAGTGGCTGAGATATTTTTGTTATAAAGACATGTGGAGAAATATGCTGTATCACAGAATTTGAACCATAACGTTATTGGTTTGAGAAGTAAATATTGTTCAGCAGCAATAATGAGGAAATATGAGTATGCTGGGCATTTTTATTTTTGTGTATGCTGGGCGTTTTTATTTTTTCTGAACAGAACTGTGTGTTTTCTTGCTTCTAAGAAACTACTGGGTGATTGGAGAAGCTGCACATTACTTTCTCCATGCAGGGAATGATGTGATTTATGTCTGAGTTTTTAGCATTGGTCCAATTGGAGTTATGTATATTGAGCTCTCTCTGGAGTCACTGATGTGTTTAGAAGCTAATATATTTTGCAGAGCAGATGCTATTGTGTGAAAACATATATGATATTTTTGTTTGAAAGTTTGGTATGAAAAGAAGGACCGAGATCATAGGAGTTGGTATGTGATGCAGTGAAGGTGGAGATTATGTTGTGAGTGCAACATATTCTTAAGGGATATATTGTTATTCTTGGAGCTGCATGTGTGGTGAGTGGTGATTGTATTGAGAAGACTATATTATTTTGCAGTAGTGTGTGTGTGTATTGCTAGAGCTGATGATTCAAGTGACGATGGTTTAAAGAGAACTAGTTAAGAATTGTTTCAGGTTTCAGTGTATTTTTGAGTTGGTGCTCAAACTGAGATTGGTGCCTCAGCTGATCGAAGTTAGTGCTTTGAGGAGAATTGGTGCTCACTGTGAATTGATGCTCACTTTGGCAATCCAGGTTGGTGCCCATTTTGTTAATGAAAGCTATTGTATGCCGTGATTTTTTACCTGTAAGGATTTACCACGAGAAATTTGGTGTTTGCGTCTTGAAGGTTGCCCTCTTTACATTTTATGTGGTTTCATGCATTTAAAAGTTTAAAATCTGAAATACTGATCTGGTCACCACCACTCTCTCCCCCCAGTATTTCATGCATGCTCTTCAACCCTTTCAAGTTGTTAAGTTTTGTATGATTTATCTCCACTCCTAATAGTGGCTTCAATAGAATGTCGGATAACATCTAGAAAATTGATTTCATTTCAATGTTTCATGGTAGTTGTGATGATTTAGAGGTTGCCACCTTTACAAACCATAATTAAGATCATGGTGTGACAGCTATAGTATGGATGCATTGGCATTCATAATTTGAATATTATTTATTTAGAAATTTACAATATAAAAATCAATTAACATTCTTGGTCTAAAGTATTCATCACTCAATTTGAACAATTCATTGCCAAGTCCAACCCTCCTCAATCTAGAGTATTTATGGACTGATATATACAATCCATCATCAAGTCCAACAACTAGTTGATAGTTTACACCCTAAGTGATCAACACATGTTTAGGTTCAACAGCACACCAATTGAATCATAGTCAAATTCAAAGATTATAACTCCTTACCAGTTGGTATATGAAAAGTCTCTTTAGGAGACATAAAGATGTTTTACAGCTTTTGTGTTACTGAAATAAAAGTCAACATGTTTATACTAGATGAGATACAAAAGATGTGGGATTAAGGAAGATGATAATCACCTCTCTATTTGTGATAAGGATCAACTTGAATGCCACCTTCCTTTGGCCTTACCAAGTTCAGTTTTAAGGAGAATATTAGAATATAAGAAACATGTTTTGTTGGGTTCCTTTGAGCTACTAATATTTGCAATATACCATTGAATTCTTTGTGATTTATAGGGTGTAACTTGCATAGAAAAATGTGTAACTTGTATGACTTGTGATTGGGTCCGTCTTATCATACCCTTTCATTTTGGTTCTATTATACTTATTGAAATAGGTCCTGTCCATCCATAACTTGTATCTTGAATTGTGTGTATGTAAAGGCTCTGCCTCCAAGCCCTCAAGTAATTGCATTCTCTCATTTTCTTTGTATTCAATGTGAAGTCACTTTGGTGTTTTTTGACACCGCCCAAAAATTGGTGCTGCCTTCTATGCTTGTGGAGATCATTCTTTGCTTGATGTAGATTTGTGCCAATGATCTAACAAAAACCTCACAAGTCCATTTCAAGTTAGGTCATAAAACAAGCAAATTGATAATAAGCTGCCACATGTCATTTTCAGCTCACTCCCAATTTTTGTTCTTTTGGTCAATTTAAGCTATGTTGCTAGTTCAAGTTCACAGTCACCAGTTTTTTTCCCAAGTTAAGATCCATTGTTGGCAGGAGGCTGCAGGAAAATATATCCTTGACCAAGGAGGTACCATCATGTATGAACATCAGTTTTTTGCTTGTCTAGAAGATTGCTAAGGTTGTGAACATTGAAGCTATAAATTCCCTAACTCGCCTACAACAATATCCTCTATATCTAGATCAGTGAAGAGTCTAGTGAAAAATGTCTTCTACCCTTCACAAATCTCAACATCTGTCTATACAGCTGTGCCCTCCTTGTCACAGAAAGTATCTTTATACTATAATATTTATGAATAAAGGCAAATGCTAGGAGATGCAATAAGGTAGCAATCTTGTTCCACTACTAAACTATGACATTTTGCATCTGTTTCAAAAATGTTATAGAAGGTTCTTACTCCTTAGCTGCTATTAAGTCCCCCTTTTTCGTCGTGGAGTCAATGCTATCATATATCTCACCCTAACAAATCTGGTGGCTGACCTATATCAATCATACAAGTCTACTAATCATTGTCCAAGACAAATGCTTGTACCAATTGGACCCTCCCTATACTAGACATACTCGGACCATTAGTACAGGCCTAGCTAGACCTAGGCCAGACCTGAACTGGTATTGCACGCAGGGATTGGTATCAAGCCCAGACAACCCTGGGTTTAGCCAGGGTTCTAAGCAAACCTGTTTTCATATATTTAAGTGTCACTGTCTGCCTCAAGACCAATTTCAGATCTCCCACAGCTGATCTTTTGGGGAGATTTAAGGAATTCATCATTTGTGAAATCCTTTGATCCTACGAGTAGAGATTTTCTTCTGATATATTAAACTAATAATTCATAACCTGACCACCAAATGAATATCATGTCATGATTGATTTCATTTTACAATTTATAACTTTTCAGTTTATAGGCCATGAAATCCCTTTTGATGTACCAATGAAAGATGCAAGGGTTCGTCTATAATTTGGCTTTTGTCAAAATTTGGAATATATTATATCTGCTTGGTTTCACATCTTTAGCAAAGTTGTAAGTGGATCTTGAGTGTTGGCTGGCCAAGTTTTTGCATCAAACATCACAAAATATAGCATAGGAAAGAAAAAGCAAAGACAACTTCAAATTACTCTCAGTTGAAAGGACATATATACATCATCTCACATGTGTGCACACACACTCTATTAGCATAGCAAAAATCCATTACTGAATACGTTTGCAAACAATTTATTATTTTCCAAAAATATATAGAATTTCACTGTTCAGTATCGGCCACATACAAAATAATGTTGGGATCGAAATCAGAGGAAGAACGAATTAATTTATAACATTAATAGACAGAACGAACTTCTCAAATAAAATTGTCAAGTTATTTTGGTTTAAACTTTAGCAAGTTAACATTTTCTCTAGAATTTTATGAAAATCATTTCAAAGAAAATAAGGAATCAACAGCTGTTTATTCTAGTTATTGAATCATGTTAATTTTCTGTGTTTACATTCAAACATAGAAAACAGATTAACAAGCATGCTAAATAACAAGCATACCTGATCACTTTCTTGCACAAGTTGATATTCCCAAAATTTTACATCATGATCTGCACTTCCAGTTATAAACCCAGACCCATCTTCTGTTGGCACAAGAGACCAAATGGATCCTGAGTGAGCTTCTATAACATTGGAGCGTTCACCAGCTCCAATGTCAAATATTTCCACTGATCCAGCTTTTGTACCAACAACTGCATACCGATTCCCAGGGACGAAAGAGCTACAAAGTCCATAACCTGCTTCCATTGTACGCAGGCAGGAACAAGTGCTTGGGTTCCAAATTTTCACTGAATTATGGCTAGTTGACATAAGTAACGAGTTGTCAGAACTCAACGTAAGACTCCTGATGTCAGCTCCATGCCCTGGAAGATTGATGGCATGTATTTGTACTGATGACTCCTCACTAACCTCATAAACTTCCAATGCATTGTTGTGAAGAGATACTGCTATGGTAGCTTTAAGCCCTTTCTTTGGTGGAACGGGACAAAAAGAAATTGAACGGATTTTATGTTTTGCTCGTAGAATATGAAGAAACTGAAAAACATCAGAAGCAGACATGCCACCAAGATCATCTTCTACATTCTCCACAGGCTCAATGCCTTCGTTGTTAGCTACATCTGTACCAGCTTTCTTCAGAGCCTTTTCACGCTTTCTACGAATTTTTCGTTTTGCTTTCTTCAATGCCTCTTTTTCACTCAAAACACGGAATATTTCAACCACCTTCCCAGCTACCTGGCAGGCAAGAAGTGACCCAGTACTATTAAATCTTATTGTTACAACCCTGTCCTTATTTTGCCGCTTAATACCTCCAAGATAGGTTAAGACTTCCCACTTACTTTGTTTCAGAATGTGACTTTCATCGTTCTCTAAATTAGCATCCTTACTTCCTTTGGCAACACTCTCTTCTTTAAGCATTTCTTGATGGATATTATAAACACAGAGTTCCTGATCAGCTGAGCCAGTGACAAGGAAGCGCTCCTCAGGGTCCACGCAAATAGACCAGATTTCACTGTGATGACCAGAAATAATTTGCATGCAGTATTGAGCATCAAGATCCCAAACTCGCATTAAATTGTCCTTGGAAGAACTTACAAGCCTTTTGTCACCTTCTAGAAAAACAAGATCTGTCACCTGAAAATGCAACATAATAAACAAGGAAATGAAAATATGCCTGAAGTATTAACAAAAAGATTAAAACAATGGTAAAAACTTATAAGGGATGCGAGAGTTTGACAAAAAAAAAGAAAACTATGAATTCAAACCTAAGGCTAAAAGTCCAATTCTGTAATGCAAAATTCACACCTGATCTCGATGACCACGAAGACGGAAAAGTCCTGCTTCACCAACTGCATCCCATAAGACAATGTCTGTGTCTTTGCTTCCCGATGCAAGCAAGTAACCTGTTTTGCTATAGCATAGCACAGTAGTGGCTCCTTTATGCCCGTTTAAAGTAGTTTCACACGTACCTTTAACTGTATCCCATATTCTTATACTGCCATCAGCATATCCACTAGCAACCTACAAAGAAAACATCAAGTTGAATTAATTTAGACAAGCTAACTTTTACAAAGAGTTTCAAGAATGAAACATAAACAATTATATAAGAGGAAAATCTAGGTATCTCTAAATATATTCTCCAACTGTTTCCATAACACTGAACAAACCATTAAATTCAATTCAAATTGTCCCTTGAAATATTTTGAAAATAAATAAATTAAAACCAATCTTGAACACATTCTGTCAAGGCCTACAGCATTAGTTCTATAAAGAGGAATTCTATTCTACTTTCTAAAGTATTGCATATGAACTTGATGGAGCATGGATATGTTTCCCAGTTTTGACCAAACACTCGCTTTTAGAAGATCAAATTATGCTAAAAAGAAGCTAAAGTGAAACTGAACTTTCATTTTTATTGAAGAAATCTGGGTTCTGGCATGGTTTCCTTAGAGACTGTCTACACCTATTAGCTTCCCAGGAAATCTTCTTAACCGTACAAAACACATTCTTGAAGATTTCCATACTACAGAAAAACTTAAATGTAATATAAATTACATATATTACTTCACTTTGCTCCCTCTTTCCATGTTCCACACATTAAACATATTTCACTTTGTTCCCTTTTTCAATGTTTGCTATGTATATATATGGAACATTACATATACTATTTCGCTTTGTGCCCTCTTTCCATGTCTAATATATATCAATTTCACAATTTCAGATAGACATTTACTGAAATTGTTCTGAAATGCCTGCTGAGTTCCGTTTAAACTGGAAAGGAAGACAGACCTATGGCATCTGCATATCCAAAAGCATCTCAAACTTGTTGGTTTATCCTTTGCAAAGGAATGAGAAAAGGCAGTTGATGCTAGATATATGCTCTCACATTTTTGACTTGGGTTTGCAATTTATTTTCCTACTGAATCATATGTTTGGATTAGCAAAACTAACCACATCCTAAGAGGTTGCTCCAACTCGTTCTATATGTACTCCTATTGTACATTTCATTAAATGAGAATTGAAGGAAATTGGAATGACTTTGATATTGCCATGAATATGCCATGTTTATTCCTCAATCTTCTTCTTCCTCCTCAATTGATCCTGTGAGTGTATTTTATCAGTTGAAACTTCTGAAATTTCAGTATAAGAGTCAGAAACAGCTAGGTCAGGAGATGTCAGAAACTTTGAGTAGACAGTATTAGAAAACAGAGAATTGGAGGAGAATGGAGATTCAAAAGGAAGCTCTACAGGAAAATGTAGATACTTCTGGAAACTTGTAGCAAGCTGAGCTAAAATGCTGGAAATCCTAAAACTCGAAGAATGTGTCTCAAAATTGTCAGAAATGGTTTGGAGTCTTCCAGAAACATCTATAGAAAGTTTTCAACTAGTATCCAGTGGTTCCCATAAGTTGCTTTTACCAGAAACGTTTTAGAAATCAAGAAACGTGTTATCAGCACAGTCTGCTATTTAATTAACTTCTTTCGAGTTATCCATTTAATGAATAAAGATAAAATGTCATCTTCATACAAAATAGATCTCGTGATGCAGGTTCAATCAGTGATGCTCACAAAACTAGATGCTCTACACTCTTACAAGCCCCGCATAAAATAAGTGCGAGAAGTCCAGCCCATGAGAGATCAATTCTTTTGAATCAATACTCAACAAAATGGTTCGTGGAGATTAACTCGTTGACAAATAGGCAATTCCCAATAATTGATATTACAACATTAGACACTGCAGAAAATTCCAATATTTAAAAATTAATCCGATAACGTGTAATCATTGCGCTTACATTTTTTTAATCCCAACTTTCGAATCCCTGAATCATGTAATAAGCGTAAAATTAAATAGATTCCAAAAAAATCAGATAGCCTCAACGTGTAATCAATGCGCTTACACTTTTCTTTAATCCCAATATCCCTGAATCATGTAATAAGCCTAAAATTAAATTGATTCCAAAGTTCCTGAGTGTTCCACGATAAAATTTGGGAAGTCTTAGCTTGAGGTGTGCTCCGGTCACGGAAAGTTAGTCTTTAATGAATTTCAATGAAAGTTGGCTTTTAAACAAAAAAGAAAAAATACCTCAGAGCTATCTCACATAAAATTTTCTTCATTTTAAGTTGCATGAATCTCAGAAAGTCAGTTGAAAACCCTTTTAAAAAATGGAGATGCGAGGAAATAGCGAATACCGTAGAGTTAGAAGAAGGCATGCAGACAATAGAAGTAACAGCAGGTACTGCCCCGGTGTTTGCAGAAGTCTGCATAAGCTTATTCACGCATTCACCCGTCTTGACATTCCATAGGATCAGCTGCTCCAATGCACCGGATAACATCAGTTTTCCGCTATTATCAAAGGTGATGTTAGACTCGTGAGATGTTACGACTCCAAAAACGCTTGCTGCCTCGTATCTCAAATATGCTTTAACCATTTTTTCTACTGTGTGTAAACACAATTGCTTCAACAGAAATTGTGCAGGCTTGAGATATCTTCCTCTTACAGATTTTCGGTACCAATTTTCGGTACCAAACTCAATCAGGTGGAGTTGTTATGTTTTAAGTGAATTAAGCTACATTTTTAGTTCTGCTGGATCACATTCATATGCATAGAGAAAAGAATAAAAAATTACATTGTTACATTGCATCATGCAGTGCTATCATAAAAGAGTGCATAGATAAAAAATTGTGAGAAATAATCTTTATTGACAAAGTAGCTGAATATTGTCTCACACAAGCCGTGAGACTAACCATCATAATGCACATGAAAAGAACATTATACATTTCTAGATACTATGAAAAGTAAGGCATAAGTAGTAAAGGGTGACTCGTCATTGCCTGGATAACGAGTCCGACTTGTGTTGCTTTGCCTGGTCTTTAGTCCTCTTGTTTGCCTTGCATCCAACTCTTGCTTTCTTGCTGCTCCTAATCCCTGCATTTGAATGATAAAATGACATTAGATCAGCAATCTAAGCAATGTCGGGGCATCATATACTACATGCACCCGCATCTACAAACATACAACATGCTCTTCACATGCATAATAACAGCTAGTTAATCACGGATGTGTGAGAAAACAAGGAATATCAAAGCAAGATTCATACACTAGTTTTTATCTAACTTGTTTGCTTCACGTACATTTACATGTGTTTATCTAGTAGCACGTGGGGTAAAATGTGGCTCCCACAAGGGTTGAGCCCAGCGTGCTACAGGATGACATGTGATTATAGCATCAACAAGGTTAAATATTCTACAGAAGCAATTCCAGAGACAGTCATGCTGCTACATAGATCAGAGATATTTTTGCTATAGAAAGAGCAACTATACAAGTAAGAGCAATCATGATGTTGTAAAGCAATAACAGGGCACTTAGGACAGTGCCTCCAAGGAGCAACAAACAAAGTGATCTAATGGTATTGAAGAATATTGTTGTCTGTCAAAACAGAGGATCTCACCATCAGTGGTTAGGTGCAGTATAAAAGACCAAAGAAGACAACCTATATTTGAGAAAAAAGGATACGTATAAGCACCAATACAATGGTATTGACATGCAGATCAATGAAATAGTCTTCAATGGCAATATAGTGAACAATAACAAAAGGTGAAGTTGATGTTACATGCTAAAGGAGGACCTTGATGTTACAAGAGTATTGACTGTGGCAGCAGATAAATCACAATGGGAAAAAGCAGTAGCAGTGATAAACACCATAATGAAGTTATGACTATCATTGCAAATCATAAGATCATGGTAGAATCATGTTTTCATTTAAGGCTTTGAACAGTTCAAAATCAATAAACCTAACAATGAAATCAATAAATTTCAAGGTGTAGTTACAACCATCAACATGAATGTGATCAGTATTGACTGATGAACAACAGTGAGATATGGTCAATGAAATGCACATACATAGGTTTGAAAGAGTTGTTCAAGAAAAGATATACATCAAAAGTTCTCCTCAAATCAAAGACAACATAATCAGTGGCATCCAATGCCCCAAAGACAGTAATTTTGAAAGAAATACCATAGCATTATTGATGTTACAAAATCAGTGCATTAAGGCACCATGACATTCAAGTGGTCACATGTTTAAAACATAATAATTTTCTTTAAGTCATAGTTGTTAAGAATAAGGTGTCTCAACCTTGGATAATTCCTATTCTTATTATTTGTTTTGTAAACTGTATTTCTTGCAAATAATGTTGATGTGTCGGCATTTTGAATAATGTGTAAGGAGATCATGGCTAAAATGGTTATGACGGATTCCTATGACACGTAAGAGCTACGTCAGGAAGATTCAATGACAGGTGAAGACATGTGGAAAAAAATTTTGGGTTTCCTATTTTCTCGGAGAATGGTAAAAACCCTAATACAGTTATCGTTGGGCATAGCCCTAAAAAGTGAAGCGCATGATATAAGCATTTTTTAGGGTTGCGAAGAGAAGCGATGCGAGTGTATTGTTGGAACGTTTTATGCTGCCGTGATTTGTCTTCAAGGGTTTTGAAGTCTTCCGAAAGAACTTGCATTGCAAGTGTATTGTAATCTGTAATAGTTTTGATCAATACATTGTGCAGGTTTTGGAGTGCTGGGGTTTTTTACCGAAAGGTTTTCCCCAGGGTATATCGTTTTGTCATTCTCTATTTTTCTATATGCATGGTATGTGGTTGCAA
>MU223514.1:2166228-2208625 GCA_018584345.1 Thuja plicata | reverse complement strand
ATATATATATATATATTAAAAAACATATTGATAGTTCATACTACGTATTATTTACTCTTTTTTTAAAAGAAAAATATTTTAATTTTTTTATTAATTTTTTTTTAAGATTTATATTATTAATTTTGTTAATGAGTGCATAAAGATTAATCTTCATAAGATTAGTAGAGATGTAGTGCAATGGGAAGTTTCAGAGACAGTTTTGATTAAAATTAACTTCGATGGAGTTGCTCAGGGTAACCTGGGGCCATCAGGTATGGGGTGCATGGACAAAGATTCTAACAGTCATATTATAGCTATAGAGAAGAAATGGTTTGGAGTGGGTACGAACAATGAAGCTGAAGTTCAGGCGGCTCTATTGGCGATAGAATTGGCATAAAAACTACATATTGGTAAACTACACCTGGAAGGAGACTAAAAAATAACTGTAAATGTCATTTCGATGGGAAATGTACATGCTTGGCGGATACAGAAGGTAGTTGATGTGATAAGGAAAAAGCTATTCATTTTCCAAAATTTCAAAATTTCTCATGTACATATAAGGAAGGGAACTCGATGGCAAACTCTTTGTCCAAATTGGCAGTCGACGTGGTCATGATAGAGTAGGCAATAATTTGATGACATCAGGGCGATCAAACGAAAATTTGTTGATGTGATGTTTTGGGCGAATGGATGCATTGAAGGACAATGACGGACAATAGGTATATTGAATAAAAAGGAAGGTGGCGCAAGTGAATTTATTCACATTGATTTCACACATTATTTTGAGTGTGCATTCAATGCAGGGAATGATTTACATCCCATCTGAAGTTTTTCCACCACATTTTGTGATTGGGAAGTGGGAAAGAAAGTGTTGTGTGCAGAGGAAGATGAGTGCAATGGAAGTAACAATTGCTTTTGATACCCTGAAACAACAGATGTCGTTCAAGGGGTTGGTGATGAAGGAATGGTTGAAGAATGTCTTTTCTTCAACTCACCCTCTCTTCATCAATATCATTTGGTCCTTGCTAGGGGTGGAGTATGGTGTATCATGGTTTTGATGGAGGACAAACATAGACATTGTAGTGTTGTTTTGCACCTGGGGTCTCCACTTTGGGTCAAAGGAAGAAGTGAAGCGCATTGTGGAGAGATGTGTGTTGCCAAAGTGGAGGGTATGGCTCAACCAAATTCTAAATTATGCAGTGCTTGGTCATGGGTTTGTTGCAACGCATGGAGACTGGCGTGGAGTGCCCCATTTCGGTTGTTGGAAGTGTGTGTAAAATATGGACCTCTAAACAACACGACCACTTCAATAGGTCATTGCATGATTAATTCTAACAAATAATTGAGCTATGAAAACAATTTAAACTAATCTAAAATGACCTATTGCCTTCTAGTAGGAAGGAATATGAGTTTCTTCTCATATCATTGCAAACCCAGTGACTTGACGATGTCTAAATGAAGGATTTGCAAAGATGATTACTCTATGATGCAAGTATGAGAAGGTTTATCGAATGATTAACTTAGTTGATTTTACAACCCAAAAGAGATGTTCCTAGATTATCAATAAAATGCTTGAAAACATGTAAAATGCTAAATGCTTAATAAAATAAGAAAGACAAAAACTACATAATAACCCTACTTTTTAAATTCTTGGATCCTTTGTGATGAAAAAGAAGCTTTCTTTTATAGGAAATCTCTCTCGAACCGACGAATGAAATTGAACTTCAAAGAACAGACAAGATTGATTCAAAGAATCACAATCGACATGCAAGGAAGACCATTAGTTGAGAGGGTCAGTTAACTGAACTGACTGATCAATCATTCGAGAAAATTCTAAAGTTGAAATAGGAGCTAACTAAGTCAGCTTTCAGTTAAGTGGATTATTTCCAGAAGGAGGAGAAGAAAAGACTCAGTTAACTAAACAAGAAACATTTGTTTCTAATTTGATGTCCAGTGAACTAAAATGATGACACAGAAATGCATTATTTAATATTTAAATGATTTAAATGAACTTTTTACTTAATTTATTAATTTTAATTCCTTTTTACTTAATTTATTAATTTAAATTCCTTTTTACATTTAATTGACAATTATCTATTTATTTAATCAATATACTAGGATATTATTTAAATAAATGACATAATGTTTAATTGCTAAAATTTAGGGATTTAGGAATTAAATAATTAAATCAAGTGTGATAATAGATTAGGACCTAGGGTTTAGGTCATATTAGACTAAAGATGTTGAATTGCCTTTAGGTTAGGACTTAAGGTGATCGAGATTAGGGTTTTCTTGATGAGAGATCAAGATTAGGGTCTTAGGGTTTAGTTGACCATTTTTAGTTCATTACATTTGCCCCTCTTTGAATTGATGTTCGATCAGTGCATTGATTCAAAGACCAGTTAGCAACAAAAAGAATAGTTTGATGTGAAGCGATGAAACCATTCTTTCGAAAAAGACCGACTCTGAGCTTTATTGTACGAAAATAGATCAAAAGATATGGAACAAAATGCTCAATTTGATTTGAAGAGATGAAACTGAACACATATCAGGAACTCTTAAACCTTTGGATTGGTTTGAACAAATAGCCATTTTGATTTGAAGTAATGAATAAGATTTTCGTTAAGAGATTGATTAGCGAAATTGGCTTGATTTGAAGGGATGAAGCCAATTTGATCAATGTGTATAGTTTCATGAATGACTCGTATAAGACCAATCTGTCTGGTTTTGAGTGTATCCATCATTGTATAAGATAATTGATTGGGTTGCCTTTGATTAAAGATAATCTCAACTTGATGTGATGCGATGAAGCTAAGTGTGTCTAGCGATGGGGTCTTGCTTGATGATGCGATCACTGATTTGTTGATGTCCTTATCTTTCCCCTTAGGAGAAAAATCAAAATATGGCTAGGTTCCCCAATGATCGGAATAAATTCTATTCATAAAAAGATGATTGATCTAATTTGACAAGGTTGTAAGTGCTTAAGACACATTTTGTACTTGATTTAGGTCTTGTTGACCAAATTTGACAAAAATTTTGGTATATTTTACCAAGTTTGACCAAAATTTTGACACATGGATTGCCTGGAAGAAAAGAATGAGAGATTTCCATTGGTTTGGAGTCCAAAAAGACTGATTGCGCAAGCGGTCAACTATGGTTGACTGAAAAAGTCAAATATCAAATTTGACAAGTAAAACAATCTTAGATTTCGATTTTGATCTTGAAAATGGAATCAGGACAGTTGAATTAGCTAGGGGTGCAATTTTCATGTCAATCAAAGCAAGTTGGAAATTAGGTCAAAAACCTATATAAGGGCCAAAAGGGTCACTTTCAATTCATTTCGTGTTATTCAAGTTTCGAAAACCTCCTCTGAGAAAAATGGTGGTCCCTGTCGAAACTCAATCATTCAAGCGCTAGAGAGTTCACAATCAACCGAGAACCTATCAAGCAGTGGTAAGTGCATGACAAACACCTTTTTAATTCAAATTTTGTCAAATTCTATAGATTTTTCAATGTTTTTACATATTTTTAGTTTTAAAACCTTGGTTTCTCATACAAGTCTTAGGGAGGGATCGTACGAGAAACTGCTTCCAATTCTTTTCTCATATCAACCCATTAGTTTTATCGTTTGCCTCATACCATGTACTCATACAAGTACATTCTTAACAACCCCTTTGCTCATATCCTATACCTTAGATGCTCGTATCATCTTTTTTACTCGCACTACTCTATGTGAATACTCGTACGAGACTAGATGTCAGTGTCTTTACTCGTACTGAAAACAACAGTTAATTTTGAGCCTTGAAACATCAAATTTTGATTTTCCTCTTTGTTGATCTGGCATATTTATCATGTTTTGTAACATTTTAATTCTTCATTTGGTCACTCTGATAATCCTACTGATGCTTTGTTGTTCATTTTCTATAGGAGCGATTACTGGATAAACAATTTTGGATTACCTTTCTGCCTAATATGTGCTTGGTAGGGAGACTGACATATGATCAAAGGGCTATCATTGCAAAGTGCTGACTTGGCTAGTTGATGGGGATCCCTAAGATCAGGGTGAACCATGGTTTTCTCACATCCCTGGTAGAGAGATTTCATAGTAAGCATAACACCTTTCATCTTCCTACTAGAGAGATCACAGTGACACCCGAGGATGTGTATCGCATCCTTCACATTCCATCTAGATGACCTCTTGTCCAGTACGAGTCTGCCCACCGACCAGGGATGCTAGCACTTCATCACATCTTCATAGATAATGACATTCTAGAGAAATGGATATCATGGGACACCATGATGAGTAGGTGCGTTGAGTAGTATCCTCTTGTGTGTGTTATGGCCGAATTCATTGGGTGTTTGATCATGCCCAATAGGGGACACTAGGGGTTCCAGTATGATTGGGGGATGATTTGGAGGAGCTACTAGATAGGCCAGTGAAGCTGGAGTTAGGTTCGTGTATGTTGGCTTATCTATACCATGATATCCATGAGATAATTTATCACGAGGCCAAGACCCTCGCAGTAGGTGTTTTGGTTCTTCGAGTCTGGGCGTGGGAGCACATTCCCATATGCAGGTCTGTTATAGATGATTCCCGACAGGATGGGCATCCTTTCATTTACAGGTACACAATTTATATCACACAACCCCACTTGGGGAAGACAAACTATTGGTAGAGATAGCTTGATGACCGTATTTATGTCACATGGAGGCCATATAGAGGTACTGATGCATTGGGTGACTAGTGGTCCCAAAGTAGGGACACATTCGTTACTCGTCTATTGATCGGACGTACTCCCAAAATTATTGAGAGAATTGTGGTGTCTCATGTGCATAGGTAGATTGGTAGACCATAGGCAGTGTCTTCAGAGTTTATAGTATATGCCCAATTTGCAGATGAGACACAATTAAGAAGGGGCCCCGATTAGTATATAGGATAGCTATACAAGAGCTTCATTATTTATAGCGGGCTACCTGGGAAAACCTAGAGGGCATGGGAGATGTTGGTGTGACACCAGAGTACTAGGATTACATGGCTCGACATCCCTTCTCATGATTTACAGATCTAGTTATGCCAATGCTGAGGATAGAGGAGGGAGGACCTGCCCTAACAGATATACCAATAGGATCACCTAGGTGGACATGAGGAGATCCTGGGGTGAGCTCTAGAAAAGAAGTGCCATCAGTAGGGAAATTTCATAGAGGAGAGGGGAGTACATTAGGCTCTGTGGGAGTGGATGTCCCTATTGGTGGCTAGGATGCTCCTATTTTGGACGAGGTTGCATGACAGGTTCAATAGTGATGGGATCAGGGAGAGTAGGCAGAGCAGGCAAAGGGTGGGGGAGAGGGTCAAAGACAGCGACCACCTTAGGATGTCATTCATTCACTAAGAGAGAGGGATTAAGGTTTGCAGATCAAGGTAGTCATGGCTCGGGTGAGGATAGCAGAGCGAGTTCAGTGCATTGTTGATCTTATAGTTGATCAGGATCAGAGGACCACTGCCTTGACTGCTAAGTGTGACTAGTTTTAATGTGTGGTCACACACCATATGAGTAGGGCATCATATTATGTTGAAATATATAGTGTTGTTGTTCTAGTAGAGAGACAGGTTGTCACTTTCTCGCAGTACATGGCTCGTTCAAAGAGTGCTCGCATGTCGCAGGCGGACGAGGTCATTCCTCTGCCACCTCCACCACCACATGTTCCTGTTGATGCTGAGGATGTGGCTGAGAGCTAGCTCTTGTTAGTCTGATACTTTTGATATCTCTTGATACTATACCCATTTTTGGTTTTATATATGATAACTTTCTCTGATGACACATTTTGTATATCTTGAGATTATTGTACCCCTGACATTGATTATATATATAGACATTTGATTGGATCTCATTGTACTTGTGTTCACTAATGTTATGAGATGTTTATTTCCCTACAATGTTCTATATGGATGTATTTATTTTATGATTGTGTATGTTAATGATGCTCATGGATGAATATGCAGATGTGTATGCAATGTGATGTTTATGTGGTTTTCAAATGGATGGATATGGTACTGCTTATGATGATGCAATGCATATGCGATATTTTTTATTTCTTTTATGATGCATATATACGGATGCAACTTAATTATGTGATGGATATGCAATGTGAAATGATCTATATGATGAGTTATGGATATGATGTGCAATGCTTCTAACATCTCTTGTATGGAATTGTTATTGTCAATTACACAAGTACTCGATCATGTCTTTGTATTCAATGCACAACTTGACCACTCAACAAAGGGAAGATTGGTTGATTTGAGCTTCAAATACCACTTTTGAGAAAGATGGAGAGATCATATTGTTCTAACACCATGCAACTACAATGCAAAAACTAACATGAATGCAACCTAGGACTTAGTCACTGGGTTTGAGCTTGAAAGTTTTCATCATTGAGCATTTGGAACATAAGAGTCTCTACAACCCTTACTGGTGCCAATGTGACCATAAGGATATGAGTATGAATTTCATGGATAAAATATGGGAAACCAACATAAGCATTGAGGCATTAAAGACAAGATGACCTGAACATTGTTTCCAATTAATGTTGCAAGGATACACAAGTATTGAGGCATACAAAAAGCCAAGATAACCATGAGTGTGATCTTGCGTAAACAAATAGATTAATAATTGTCAAGGAGATAGCTCTGACCTCACCTTGGCACACAAGTAAACGGAGTCGAGGTATGTGAGGCTTTTCCACCTTACTATGGAGGCTCTTATCATAGACACCCAGTTTACTTGACATTGTTGGATCATCAGGACCACGCCAACAAGTAGCAATCAAAGAAAAGATGAGTGCAAAACATTGATGACACACAATATTCAAGAAAATGTTCAACATACCTTGAACAAGTTTTGTGAGTGTTATATGTTTGTCTATGTAGGGTGTTGAGAAACACCATCGTGCTTGTGAGTGCATAGTGTTTGATTATTATTAATCCATTTTTAAAGTTTACGCCATGTTATCTAATGTGTGTTGAGAAATGTAGATGTCTCAAAATAGGTAGTGTTAAGAAACATTATTGATTCTGGTGTTCAGAAACATCATTGCGTCAATGATAAATTGTCCTTCGGGAATGACTGAGATACTGACTCTAGTGTGGTTCATCAATTGATCAACTTGGGGCCTTTTCCCCTAGTAACAAACTCCAATTCAAGATGACTAAATTGACTCATATTTTTGGGACAAAGCCAATTTGATTGCCCCAGACTATGACTCTGATCAGTTTCAAGCCATGAGGGTTCTCAGAAGAATGAAAGTGACTGAAAGTTGTGCACAAACTGAAATGAAGAAATGCCATGATTTAGTATTGATAGATGGAGCGCTTGAGTACAAGAGGCACTTGTTTACTAGGTTTTCACCTACTTGGTGAAGATTCTATTTTTCTTCCAAGGTGCATGTTTACCAGGTTTTCACCGAGGCACTTTTTTCTCTTTTTTGGATTTTTTCTTGATTCATCAAGGTGCTTGTTACGAAGTTTTCACCAGGATGATCATTTTTTAGGACTTTTAGATATGTACATGTTGCTAGACACTGAGAATGCTTAGGTGTAGAACTTCTTCAGGTTGAGAGTTCGATAGGCTCACGAGGTTGTTCTCCTTATGGTGTAGAGAGTTGGTAGGCTCTAGAGCCAAATGTTGCAGTGATGATATAGGGACCTAGCCAGTTGGGTTAAAACTTCTCATTTTTCTCTTGATGTGATTGATTGCGGGGATTTTCTCTCAACACTAGGTCTCCAACCTAAAGATCTCTTGGTATTACCTTTTTATTGTATCCCCTTGACATTCTCTCCTGATATGCTCTAAGGTGATCAAATGCCACTTGTGGATGCTCATCCAGCAATTCTAGCTCTTGTAGTCTCGAGACTCCGCGGTCTTCATCTATGATCAGTTTATGTAGAGTAACTCTCAGAGATGAGATTTCTACTTCTATGGGTAAGACTGCTTGTGCTCTATATACTAGAGCAAAGGGTGTTTCCCTAGTAGGCTATCTAATGCTCATTTTGTAGGCCCATAGTGCAGGATTGATCTACAGGTGCCAATCCTTTCCATACTTGTTCACAGTATGGTGCAACATCTTCAGAAGATTCTTGTTGGAGGCCTCAACTTTCCCATTTCCTCATGGGTAGAAGATAGAAGAACAATGTTGCTTGATCTTGAACTTATCATAGAGTTCGTCTATATTACTGTTCTTAAACTGCCATCCATTGTCAATTATAATGGTTTAAGGAATACCATATTAACATATTATGTGGTTTAAAATGAATAAGGCCACTTGTTGTCTCGTTGCTTTGATGAGTGGGTCTACTTCAACCTACTTTGTGAAGTATTTTGTAGCCGTTATGATGAATTTGTGTATGTTTGAAGAGGATGGATATATCTGCTCGATTAGGTAAAATGCCCATTTATGAAAGGGAAAATGCATGATAAAAGGAATGATCTCCTTGGCTAGAGCATGTATAAGATTTCCATGCAACTAAAATTTCTTGCATGTCTTGGAATATCTGATTGCTTCCTTCTCCATGCCTAGCCAATAGTAACCAACTCTTAGCAGTTTTCGAGCTAGAGTCATGCCATTAGAATGAGAACCACAAATACCAAAATACCATCATATACCTCAACTAACACATGTTTGGAATCCTCCTTTTCTAGACACCTAATAAAAGTACCATATAGCCCTCATTTATACAAGTCGTTTGCTATGAGAATATACCGTGATGCATTGCAGATTAGGTGTCATTTTTCATTGCGGGTGAGCACATCAGGAATGACCTGATGGCGTAGGTAGGCGTAGACGTGTTAATAGAAAGATGAATCATGTCCTATGAAATGTGGGAGTTAGGAGAGTTATAAGTGGGGAAATGAATCTCTTCCACCAAGAACTCATAGCGGAAGTCTTCTTGTTGTTTTTGTGAGGAAGCTAGGGTATCCATTACATTGGCAACTTTGTTTTGTGTCCTCAGGATTTTTTGGAACATGATGAAGGTGAATTATTTCTTGAAATCATCAACCATTCTCTTGTGATGAATGAGTTTATCATCCTTTGTCTGATAAGTATCATTGATTTGGTTGATTACCAGATGAGAGTCACCATGAATGTGTGACTCATAAATGTTTCATTCAATAGACAATTTAATTACATTCACCAAAGATTCATATTCTGCTATGTTGTTTGTACAAGGGAACAAGATCTTGTACACCTTAGGAATAAAATAGCATTGGGGTGATGAACAATATGCCTACACCTGAACCTTGTTGCATGAAAGAGTTGTCAAAGAACATCTCCAGGATCTGTGAGTGATGTGAAAAATAGATCCATCTAGAAACTCAACATTGATGGGTTGATCATCTTGTAGTGGAGCTTTAGCCAGTTGCCCTATGATATATTTCCCTTTGATAGCCTTACATTCAACATATTTATTTTCAAACTCACTAAGTAATATGACCCATTTAGCTAACCTGCTAGTTAAGGTGACTTTTCTCAAGAAGTATTTCAATGGATCAATCTTCTCAACCAGTCTTACAGAGTGTGCCAACATATAATGCCTCAATTTTTGAGATGCAAAAACTACTGTCAGGAAAGCCTTCTTGATCACTCAATATTTTATCTCATATAATACCAAGGTTCTACTGATGTATTAGATGTCTTGTTCCTTCTTGTTCTCATCTTCTTTTGCAAGGAGTGCCCCCAGTGACATTGTGGTAGCTAAGATGTACAAAATCAATGGTTTTCCCTATATAGGGGGCACCAACACTAGTGGATTTTCCAAATAATCTTTGATATGGTTGAAGTTATTATTACATTCCTCATCCTATTGATAGGTCACTCCCTTGTGTAGAGTCTTGATAAATTGGTGTGCCTTATCAGCCAGTTGCAAGATGAACCTCCTGACAGATTGAATCCTTCATTGGAGTGTTCTCATCTAACTAATGTTCTTGGGAAGTTGCATCTCTATGATTTATTGTACCTTGGTAGGATCCATCTCAATGACTTTTGCTAAGATGATGTATCCCAACAATTTACCTGATGTTACATAAAATGCATATTTCTTTGGGTTCAACCTGAGCCTGAATTTCTCCATCCTGTCTAGGATCTTTCCAAAATGTTGTAGATGTGTGTATATTTTCATAGTATTGATAAGAGTATCATCCATGTTTTTGTGCATCATACCATGGAAGATAATTGTTTCAAATCTTTATAGGTAGCACCTGTGTTTTTCAATATGAATGGCATGACATTCCAATAGAAGGTCCCCTAAGCACATGTGAACATGATTTTATCATGATGCTCAGGAGCAATTTTGATCTGATTATATTCTGAGAAGCCATCCATTAGGGAGTACATCTTGTACCCAACTGTCATATCAACAATCATGTCAATATTAGGCAGAGAAAAGTCATCTTTTAGACATTCTTTGTTGAGATCTCTGAAGTCGGTGTGCACCTGGATAGACTTGTCTTCTTTTGACATAGGCACAATGTTCGAGATCAATTCTTCATAATCAATGGCTCTGATGAACCCAACTTTGAGAAATTTCTCCAACTCTTCTTTCACTAATAGAGCGACATGAGGATGTGCATCTTTCTAAGTTTTTGCTTCACCGGTTTGACTCCAGGTGCAATTGAAAGATGGTGCATTATAAGATCTGGATCCAATCCTGGCATATCTGTGTAAGCCCATGCAAAGTTGATTTTATTTTATTTAAAGAATTAAGTGAATTATTTTAGCTCATTTCCTGATAGGGATTGTGCTAAGTGGATTATATGCGGATGTTATCAGTTCTAATGTTCACAAGTTGTGTTGGTTCTATCAACACTAATGATCACTCCTGGAAGTGACTAGGAATAATATCAAGTACCACATCCTTCGGTGCCTCAGAGAGGTTTTCACCATTGGATGCATATTTTATTTTTACTATTTTATGTTCCAAAACCGTTGAATAATGTGGTTTTCACCTTCAAAACATTTATTTATTTTCATTTTGGCTTTCTGACTAAGGTACTTGATATTCGCTTCAGTCATGTTCATGCTTGGTTCACTCGTGGAAGAGGTAACCGGTTAAACAACATCAAGGTAATAGGACAATGAAAACTCATTGGGGAATGTGGGCATGTTCATGGGTTGTTCTTGTAAACTCCATTCAATGAATTCTAGATACATGAGTAGCAAGGGTTAGACGGGTTCAAGGGTGTTTACGGTATGTTCATCACAAACTTGGACCGTTAAGTAGAGTCTTAGATTAGTACCCTGTATAAATGTGTTCAAATTGGTAAGAGCCCTAACAACATCATCGAAGCCCATGTCAGGGATTTGAGAATCTAACTCATAAGACCTAATCCATGAGCCTTCACCTACCTTGAGTGGGGTCACATATTGTTGCATTGTATCAACCCCTTTATCTAGAGTGCCTTTAGATAGACTATCAAACTCATACTCATGAGAGTTTTTTTCATCTTGGGCGACCATGTCAAAGACATGAGTGAAGTCTACTCTTTGAACCTAATTAGGGTGAGTCATCCCTAGAAATTCTATGATGGTTATGTTGTCTTCTTCTCCCTTGGGACTTTGGTGGTAAGTTGAAGCTTCTGCTTGATCGGGAACCACTAGTTGTTCCTCTGAGACTTGATCTTCAGTAGCATTGACCTAGGGATTTTGTTCTATGTCCACGTTAAGGAGAGGCTGGATACACAAAGGAATAGGGTAAGCATATACATCCTCCTCATCAGAGTTGTCCCACTTATAGGGGGATGTCATTCTTTCTCCTTTCTTCAACTGATAAGAAACCTAGGCCAGTTGTATCCTTATAACTTTTGTGCTTGAGAGAAATGGGTTCCACGAGCCCATTTTGATTACATCCTATGGGAACTTTCCCTGGATAACCCATGTGTCAAACTAGTTCATATCCCTTGCCATATTTCTCCAAGGAGGTATCATAGTGTTTTACATCGTTATTGTCAGGTTCTTTATACAACCATTCCAAGTTGCCTGGATAAATATACCATCATAGATTACTTTTGTTGGTGTTGTTGATGGTTTCATCTCTTCTGAAGGTCTCCCATAAGATCTGGGTGTTGTAGGAAGGGATGTCAGCAATAGAACAGGTCCCACTGTGTATCCACCCATACCAGTGTCTCTAATTTTTAGCTTCTTCTCCATTTCTTTCATCAACTCCTTGGCTGACTCAAAAGTTGAAGCTTCTCTATTGTGTGAAATGATAGTGTTAGTTGATTGTCTTAGTGCATTACATGCATAGATGGTATTTGCAGGAATAGTGACTTCAACACCATTAAAAGGAAACTTGATGCATTGGTGATAAGTAGAAAAGACAACTTGCATCTCATGGATCCAGGGTCTTCCCAACAAAATATTGTATGCCAGTGGAAGATCCAACACCTCAAAAATGACCTCTCTTTCAACAAGACCCACTCTGATAGGTAGAGTCATGAGACATTTGTAAGATCTCCCATGTTCATCATATGTCTTTATTGTTATTTTCTTTTTTGGATCAATGGCATATTCTAAAAAGCCTAGTTGTCCTATCCGCTTATAAGTATATATATGCAACCTTGTGCCTCCATCTATCAAGACTCATTTGACATGATGCTTGTGGATCATTACTTCAATGTGTAGGGGGAGATTATGTGTGTGACTCAAAGAATTGTCATCTTCTTCCAAAAATGACAGGTAGTAGGGTGAGGTCAAATGACCCACCATGGATTGAAACCGATCCAAGCCCAAGTCCTTAGGGGCGTTGATAGTTGACAAGGATTTATCTAGAACCCCTTTGTGATATGGAGAGATTTTGAGCAATTCAAAGATTAATATCTAAGTGTTCATTTTTTGTAATTGCTCGATAATGTTTTAGTCATTAGCATGAGACGAAACCAATTGTTTGGAATTTGACACCTTTGATGTAGTCATAGCTAGTTATTTACTGGTTGATGTAGAAGGTTTTGACAATGTTGGTTGGTTACTAGACATAGAGGGGTTGCAAGGCCCAATTCCCCTTAAGGTGACCTTTTTCTATGCGCAGGTCACAACATTAGCTGCTCTAGAATCTTTCTCATTTTTCCTGACAATGATAACATTGTGATTCTCAAAAGAGAATAGCTCAAGCATATGAATGAAATTATTGTCATTGGTGCCATATGTGTGGTTGATTCTGGAACCTTGATTGGATCTTTTTTCCTTCTCATACTCAAGCAAGGAACTTTGAATGATTTATGATCAACATTCGTTGCATGATTGCCAACTGCAATTGTTTCATTGTCAATGAGATCTTGGATCTCATGTTTGAGTCTCATGTAGTTCTCTATATTATGTCCCTTGTACTTGTGAAATACATAGTAGTAATTATCACTCCACCATTTTGGTTGACTTCTAGTTCATATGGTCTGGAGTTATTTGGAATGTGATCAGTTTATTTGCCATAAGAGTCTTAAGCATTGACTTGTAGGATTCACCTAGAGGAGAAAAGTTTTGCTTGCATTTGATCCAAGGCTTTTCCTTCATGAGATTACCGATTCCTTTTGAAGGAGGTTAGCATTGCTCTCAAGATATTTTATGGCTTTTGTGCCACTTGTCAGATTAAAAATTATTGGCTTCGGTTGAGGGGTGACATGGTCGACTACCCCATCATTTACCACATGCTTATTTTTGTTACAGTATTTATTCTTGTCTTTGGAACTGGAACCATACTTGCTTTCCTTATAAAGGGTGATATCACCCTTTCTGAAAAGCACGTCTTCTATTTTTAGTGCACTCTTCACTATTTTGTCAAAAGTGAGTAGATCTTGCATCTGAATAGGAAATTTGTACTCGGGTAGAAAGGCATTAGTGAATATATCAATTTTCTTAGATTTAGGTATGAGACATGGATATCAAGAAAAGACTTTCCTCCATCACTGAATAAAAGTTAGAAAAGGCTCTCTTGTTGGTTGTTTGGTATTGCACAAATCGGTCATTGTCACGGGATGCTTTATGTTGTTACAAAAACAAATTTATCAATTCATCAAAAGTTTTGATTCCAGTGGGTAACTTTGAAAACCACTCCATGGTTTGACCACCTAGACTCTGGGGAAGGAGACGCATGAGGTATGCATGGTCATGCATAAATTTTGTGCATAGAGAACAAAATTCCTAGACATCATCTCATGGATCAGATTGACCACCATATTTGTCAAATTTTGGGATTTCCACTCCATGTGGGAACAAAGGTAAGTACAATCCCTTATCAAAAGGAATGGACAAATGGTGTCCATAGTATATTTTATGGTTTCTTTCTCTTTTTCCTTTTTCATCTCTTGCATCTCAATTTGCAAGGCTTGTATTTGTTTTGTCACTAGTGTCAAAGGAGTTTCTACTTATCTAGCGATGATGTCTTCAACCCTATATTGAGGATGAAGTTGGGATCCTCATTATACTAGTTTGAGAAACTATTTCTCTTTATCTCAATTCATGATGGTTTTCATCATCCTGATAAATTATTTTTTATTTTGGCATATGATGATACTAGGCTCATTAGGCTCAGAGTCACTCGAGGAGTGCTGACTATTAGTTGCTCGGGCATTAGCATTGTGATTTCTATTTCTAGACCAATCTCACCCTTGTCTTTCTCCTGACATTATTAAATTAGGTGACCTATTTTGAGGACAGATTGACTTGTTTGCAGTCTATGGTTGTTCTATGAAAAGAGGGTTTTCCTCAAATGAAAAATACTGTCTCTCTTCCTCTTGGAATTATCTAAAAGAGCTTCTAGTTTGTATAGGCATAAATCAATTAATTTGCCCAAAAGGTGCTGAAGTAAAACCAATGTGTTGATTAAGTCCAAGACAAATGATGATGATGATGATGAAAAATGGGGAATGTTCAATTGAGAAGGATATGCAAAAGACTCTGATTTTGAGTAAAGGTTAATGAAACCGCACTCACAACTCTGAAAAAGGACAACACAGACAAATAAGATCGAACTGATGGTGACAGCCTGATCAATGGACTAGAACAACAAACCAAGATTCATGACAGCAGAAGTCATACTACCAATAGACTATGACCAACGATAATAACTAGGACGAGCTCATAGTTCTGAATGAGAATTGCATGAGACAACACAAATTAATCAGAGGTCTAGTGAGCAGTAAAAATAGGTCAAAAAGAGGATCTAGACAAATTTCTCAAAATGCAGTATGAGTGAGTGCAAACTCATACGATTATTCCCTACAGATGATGTAAGGAACTAGGTTTCTCGTACTGGATTCCATATGATAGGTAAAAATAGATAGAAAGTGCACATCACTGTACGAGTACTCTCACTGGGTGATATGAGTATTTTCACCGAGTGATATGAGTAAACAGGAGCAGGATCTTGGCTCGTATGAGAATGTTGTTTTCTACTCTTTGTTTTCATATTTTCCAATTTTTTATTTCATCATTTCATGTTTTCAAACACATTTAGCACATTGTGGAATAAAGTAACTCAAGCACAACAAGAAAATGCTAGATCTAAGGATTGGCTAAGTGGAAAAGTCCTCGCTCACAAAATTAGGTACACACCTAAGAGCTAATCAGAATACAATCAAAACCAACCACGCAATGGGTCTCGTGATGTCGTATTATTTGTCTCTAAATGCTAATGGGGGAAAGATATGGTGAGTGTCTTGGGGGATTTATTATCTCCCTTACACTTAGATTATCCCACTTTCAGAGGTGATCTGGGTGGTTTCTATTTTAGGGTTCTTAGTAGGGGTCTTCATTCAAATATATCATTTGTGTCTGCACAAGCATGATTGAGGCATATAGCCCCAGAAAGCACCTTAGCATGAGTAGTCATGTAAACATGATTGAGACTGAGGCCCCCACTATGTGTTAGGTGAGAGATGAGTATAAGCTCAAATGATATTCATCTTCTGAGACTTTAATCTCAAGGAAGCAATTTATTTATAGTGAGTTGGAGTGGCTTGGCATTAGCCCATCCTCACTTGGGTTGTTCTCACATGGTGATTACTTTTTCTCACTGTGACAGACCCCCTACAAGGTGATCATACCACAAACAAATGACAACCATGCTTGTAGATTTTTGATCATCCCTTAAAGGATGAGAGTAGAATCTCCTAATATCATTGCCATTCCAAACACATAAAGAAGTTTGTTCTTTAATTAATGTCTTGCATGCGAGGTTCCTATCTTAATAAAAAAAATACAATGTTAGTATGATTCATGATTAGGCAACCTGCAAGACATCGTCAATAGTTCGGTTGTTTGATTCTTCATCAATCGTCCTGCAAACAGTATTTTAGTTATAGAAGACTTTGTCGATCGTCCTGCAGTAAGATGTTAGACTATGAAAATTAGAATACAACAAACAAAAAATGATCAAATGTCAGAAAACCCTAATGAAATGCTTGTTATTAATAACTAGAATATCAGATACTCATACGAGTATACATGTGTCCTAATATGAGAATCTACAGTAAATAATATAAGTTCGATTCTCACTCGTATTGCATAGTAAGAACACTCGTATGAGTCAGGATAGTAAAATATATGTAACATAAATCTGAGACTCAAAATTTTTTAAAATTGTGAGGTCAGAAATGAGATTTTCTACCCCATGGTGGGTGTCAGAAATGTGTATTTGAAATATGGACCTCTAAACACCACAAACATTACAATAGGTCATTGCATGATTAATTCTAAGAAATTATTGAACTATGAAACACAATGAACTAATCTAAATCGACCTATTGCCTTCTAGTAGGCAGGAGTATGAGTTTTCTCTTAGATCATCGTAAACATAGTGACTTGACATTGTCTAATTAAAGGATTTGCAAAGATGATTACTCTATGATGCAAGTACGAGAAGGTTTATCTAATGATTAAATAAGTTAAAATTAGAACCCAAATGAGATGTTCCTAGATTATCAATGAAATGCTTGAAAACATGTAAAATGCTAAATGCTTAATAAAATATGAGAGACAAAAACTACATAGTAACTCTACTTTTTGAATTCTTGGATCCTTTGTGATGAAAATGAAGCTTTCTTCTATAGGAAATCTCTCTCAAATTGAAGACCGAGATTGAAATTCAAAGAACAGACAAGATTGATTCAGAGAAGCACAATCCATGTGCAAGGAAGACCATTGGTTGAGAGGGTCAATTAACTGGCTGACTAATCAATTATTTGGGAAACTTCCTTTTAGTTAACTGGACTGTGTCCAAAATGAGGAGAAGAAAAGACTCAGTTAACTAAACAAGAAAGATTTGTTTCTAATTTGATGTTGAGTTGACTGAAATGATGACACAAAAATGCATTCAGTCGACTGAAATGATGACACGGAAATGCATTTTCAAATATTTAAATGATTTAAATACACTTTTTACTTTATTTATTAGTTTTAATTCCTTTTTACATTTAATTGGCAATTATGTATTTATTTAATCAATATACTAGGATATTAATTAAATAAATGATATAAGGTTTAATTGCCAATATTTTGGGATTTAGGAATTAAATAATTAAATAAAGTGTGACAATAGATTAGGACCTAGGGTTTAGGTCTAGATCAGATTGAAGATGTTGAATTGCCTTTAGGTTAGGACTTAAGGTGATCAAGATTAGGGTTTTCTTGATGAGAGATCAAGGTTAGGAGCTTAGGATTTAGTTGATCATTTTTAGGTCATTATAGTTAATGCACCCATTTCTTTTCCATAGGGGTTTGGGAAATTTTTTTGAGAGGAAAAATTAACCAAGGAAGGTCTGGGCTCTGTTGGTAGACTTTGTCTACAACTAGGAGCTCAAATCAATAGTTGGGCTCCCCTAGAGGCAGATGAATCCTTACATTATCCGGCTAAATATGATAGGGGTTTGGGAGGAAATGAAGCTCCAAAGGAAGGATAGACGAAGGGCCACACAGGGTCACGGTGGTGGTGGTACAAGTGGTGCTCGAAACTGGAACCATAGTGGAGGTGGGAAAGGAAGATCAAGGCACAAAGTTTTTGAACCCTACCCAGGCTGAGCTAGTGGACGTGGTGTTGAGTCTGGTGATGCAGGTGTGTTGGTTGGGACAAACGGTGTTGGTGGATCTTCTCCTATTCATGCAAGACTTGGAGGAGGTGTGTGTGGGTGGTGAAACATTAGGTGGTGATGTTTCAAGTGAGATGGGTGGTTCATTGCTCCTCTCGCTGCCTGCTACCCCTTTTTCTTGATATTTTTTTGTCTAGTTGAATATGTAGATAGGTAGTTGCTCAAACATGTGGCTTTTTTTTTAAAATAGTGCAGTGATGAAGGTCTATTTTGGGAGGTTTTTTTGATATGGTAATGACTCCCAGCTATGTGTACATGGGTTGATGCTATATTATCGGGTGGTCAATTTTTTGGTACCAGGTAGTGAATGTAGATTTTGAGATGGTGTTGTGAAAAGATATATCTCAAATGTAATGACTCTTTATTACTATTAATAAAATAACCTTTTATCGATAAAAAAAAATATTTATATTATTAAAATAAGGTATATAATATATTAATAGTAAATATATATATTTAAAATTTTCAGTAATAAATTTTAGGTTTAATTTTTTTTTTAAAATTAATCTCATTTATTCAAAAAAAATATTATATTATAATATACAACTAAGTGATTCCAACATAAAATGAAAAATTTGATAATATTATTATTCAATTTTTTAAAAATATATATGTAAATAATACTGAATTTTTCATAAATATAATTATTTTTAAATAAAAATATTAATTATTATATTTATTTATATATGATTATTTTACTTTTTTACTCGATTTTACTTTTAACTTTTTAAATTTAGTTTTGTTTGCAACTTTTTAAAGTTAAAATTTAGTTGTAATAATTTTATTATAGTTTACTTTTATTTTTTAATATTTTATTTGAACTAAGATTTTTTAAATCTAATTTATTTAATAATTAAGATTTTTTATGCTCACTTTAATAATTTTTATTTTTGTTAATAATGATTGTATTTTTCATTTAACTAATACTGCTTGCAGCATACTCCAACATTTCCATGGATAGCGTATCAAAGAGTTTAGTCCATAAAATTTTAACATGATTGTAGACCCAAAAGCAATGTTTGAAAGTATCAATCATGTAATGCCTCGCCCGGGAACCCTTTGAAACAAAGGGAAAAACATGCACTATTTTTTTTGTAAACATAACATAAGATATCATGTGTATTATGTAAACAAGTGCATCAAGAAAACCAACTCAAAATTAATAATTCATAACTCAAGATAACATCACGAACATCATAGGTTTGTGCACAAGCGGAAGTCTTAACAAGCACTTCCAAAGGTTCCCAAGCGAACTAACACATACTCAAAATGGATAATAGGCGCTCTTGAGATTGCCCCACAAGGATCTAGACAATGTCCATAAATCACAAGAGGCTAAGCGACAAATCTTCACAACTACAAGGAATGGAGACTAATTTCTATCCTTAATCCATATAACTGATATTTATTTTAAAATCAAAGTAAATGTTCCTAACATGGTTTAACATACGTGTTAATTACCATCTAACCATAGCATAAACAAAACACAACAAGCAAAGACCCTCAAATGATCACGCACAAGTCAAGGGCTTAAGGTTATAATCAATAGTCCAGTGGAATCATGTTGAATACAATATGTTAATTCCTAAAATTTGGGTAAGTCTGAAATTTCCTAGAAACTCTCAAAATCTAGAATATATATATTAACTCCTATGAATATGAAACCACTCTCAAACATCTTGAAAGTATATACATAAAATGTAAATTAAGTATAAGAAAGGAAGAGTATGAAACTTATACTTAATTGTTACATTTTATAAATGATCGTGATGCTGAAATTGGTCTGTCACGACTTGAAGAACACATAAGAACCCTCAAGAAACCAACCCAAAAGATACCCATACCCCAGAACTAGTTTCAAAACCAAACTGGGCGGAGACCTTGATTTGCGTAGAGAGCAATTCACCGAAAAAGTCTTTTCGCTTAGTGCAGAGAAAAAAAGACGCCAATCATCAGATGTAAACATCGTTCCAAAGAGGTGGAGACATCGATGCTTAGACATAGATGAAAATTGGGGAGTTTGAACCAAGGCACACAAGAAAATAAAGTTCAGTACAATAAAGTCTATGTCGACTCCAACGTGTAGCTTAAAAGCATCTAGCTCCACATCGAGGAGTACTAGATACATGCATATCAAGGCCATGGTAACTCAATTGTATCAAAATACATAAATGGAAACATATAGAAATCTAGGCTAAACCAAGACATCAAATGAAGATACAAGCACATATTAATGTTCTAGAGAAGAGTGATCCCTCAAGGTCCAAGTCTTGTAGCTAAAGGAGTTTGTCCCTGTATGTCGGTCCCTAGCTGGATAGAATTGAAACGCCACCCTACCATGTGGAACCCGTAGGCCCACCCCACTGTGCTCATGGAGATAGCAACCCAACCACATTCAGAATGTAATTACACACCCAAGAGGAAGCAAGACACACACCAATCAAATGCAAGACTCAAGGGCAACACAACAACCTGAGTGTAAACATGATACATGGTCTCAAGGTCACTACTAAGAGCTCTATAGGCTAACATGCAGGGACTCTAGTGGAGTGTCATTACTTGGCTCATAGTAGCCCAAGTAGCATAGAGTCTTCGATCAACACCGTAGATGACCAGGCTCAAAATGTATCTTTGATCAACACCCATAGGTGGCCAAATATTGTGTCTTCGATCAACACCCTCAAGTGGCCAAACACTAACTTACCTTCGATCAACACCCTTGGGTGGCCAGGTAGTCATTTACTCTATTTATTAAGATTTGATCCTAATTAAGTTTATTACGTTATCAATATTATAAGTAATTCTCCATGTTATCAAGTCAAGCCACTTATGCATTAGGGTTCATGCAATAAGTCACTCAGCTATAATCTACCCAAGCATAAAACCCTCTTGTTAAACACGATGAACAATAAAGTAAAATACCACAAGGCACACGCCATAAAAACCCCAAAATGTACAAAGGGACTCAATTGGCCTCAAGCCAAGAGTATGGGTCTCACAAGATCCTATGAAAGCACACTCAATGTGCTCGTGAGGTGGTCTCAAACACCTCCCTCACATACTCAATATGCGACCTCAAAATCAAGCATCAAGTCAAATCCACTCAATGGAAAAATAAGCCAAACAATGCACATAGAAAACTCAACCGAGCGCTTTGTCAGGAGTACATATTCGTCCATGAATCTAAAAACCACAAAGTAAAAGAATGTAAATATTGTAGGCATGGAGTACAATACATTCCAACACATAGAATATGTCAAACAAACAACTGATAAAATCTGGGCAACACGTAAAATGATGCAAACACAAAAATGCCCAAAAATCAAACCTCTTGAAGCTCAAAAAAATTAAAACACATTTCACATTTAGTACCACTCCAAAAAACCCAATAAATATAAAATCCAGGTACATAGGCAAAATATAGTAGCATAAAAGGGTGAAAAATTCAAACCCCAACATGGAAATCACAAAAACACTCATTCTCGTCCAACCGGGCAATGAAAACAAATGAAATTGTGGGGGGAATGTGAATTCTCATCCCATGAATCTAATGCAATTTATTTTTCTTGAAAATATGAAGTAAAACCAAAGATCTAGAATGCCCTACCTCTCACGTATGAACAAAAAACCTGAATGAGAGGAAAAACAGATATTCCATGAAAGCACAAATGGATCCACAAGAAGTTGGAGATCCATGACATGAATCCAATGAGCTGCTCCTCACAATGATTCGACGCTCGAATCTCTCATAACAAGAAATTAAATATTTCTCTCCAAGAAGGTTTGGAGCAAAAATCTCAAAATCCTCTAAGGCATAAAATTAGAAGTGAGAATAAACTCACTTTCTGCCAATATAAGCACTTCTCCAAAGTCACTTATAAAATTGATTATTTAATTACTTAAATAATCGATTAGCCCCCTTTCCCATATAAAATAAATGGATTCTAGGCATTTTGAATCCAACTACAACAAATTAGCCGATAAATAAAAGTAAACATTAAAATTCCCTGAAATTAATTAAAATGACATTAAATTAAAAACCTTATGCAACAATTGTGGAGCTCTAAATGCACAGACACACTCACAGGTCAAATAAAAAATGCATTATGAAATCTGGATTTACCAACACGTACTAGAGGGATAATAGTATAATACATATATGTCATCCATATAGGGAGCACATTGGCTTAGAATGAAAGGACAAGATATTATCTCATAGTTCCATTGTTGGGGATATAGGCATACACCCAAATCCTGCAATCTCAGGATGAATGTGCCTCGTACTTGTTCACTAAAACACATAAACATTAAGTGTAGATGCTCAATATATAAGTACTTGAAGCACAAATAATTCTAGATAATCACAATGAAGGAGAGTGGGACATCATGTGGATCTCATGAATAACTATGACTTTGTCTCACTTCGTATTGACATGAAGGGAAAAATGGATAACAGTGGTGCAGTAAAGCAATACACATCATATAAGTGCATTAATATTGCATTTAAATTAAACACTTCATTTAAATATAAAGCATTTAAATAAACTATTTTATGACTATTCTGAGGATAATTTATTGAAAGTAATTAACTGATGAGACCACAACATAAAGGCATAATATAAATCATGGAGTCTACTAAAATCATCCAGATAACAAAAAAAAATCTCAAATAAAAAATACATCAAATAATCATAAGGCATCATCATGTAGATATGATATTGAAACACTAATAACAAGATATCTAACATATAGATCAATAATACTGAAATAACTGAAATAAAGTGCGGTAATCAAATACATCACACAATGCAACCACTGGTCACATCACAAGGGTACTCATAGAACATCATCATGGTTCAATCAAAGTCCAGATAACCACTAACACATACCTTAGTGAAACCATCAAATTACATCAAAGCCAAACAAGGAAGATACCAATCATAACTACAACAGTAGTTTCATAATGAACACAAGAATCAACTATACTGGGTGCATCTCACAATGCCAACATAAAACCATAACATGGGAATAGTCACCACATCACAATATTATCTCAACCAATCACATAGGAGCAATAATAAATATTTAAAAACCCAAGCAAGACATCACAAATCAGGTAGACAACCAGCCACACCACAATGGTTCTAATAACCAAGCATAAGGGCATAAACAACTTGTTGATACAACAACATAAATATGATCACCTTGAAGGTATAAAACTCTCATGGGTCCACCGTGATCACGCTATATAACCATATAAGGTCAAATCCATGTCCATCAAGATGGCATCTAGAAAGAAAATTGGAGAGGCACTACATCATCCTCCACAAAAGACTAGGATTACTCCTGGAAGCCTACAAGTCAAACAAAAGTAGCGCACCAAGTGAAAGATCAAAAACCAATCCAAATGTAAGAATAATAATACAACTTATCTTCAAGTCTGGCCAAACAAAACCAATTTCTCACTAGCCAGCCTCACAACTGCTAAAAGGATCACACACACACACACACAATATGTGCAATGAAAGATACATCAAGCCATAATATCTACCGAAAGAGGCACAACACAAGCCACTCTACCTCATCACGAGGTGTCTAATTGAAAAATGGTGCCTTCCAAGATCTCTCCAAGATCGAAGCACTAAGAACTTCCAAGTTAACAAATCAGAAACATGGGAAAAAATATCCCAAAATGATAAAAAGCACCACCATGCCCATCTGGAGCACTCTTAAATCCAACTAGGATCTCACTCACCTAAGAATTTGAGAAGGTGAAGGTTCTCTGCCAAAATTTTTCTCTTATGAGGGATACTACATCAAATTCAAGTGTACCAAGGGATACAAATGTATAAGGTTGCCTCTCTCAACCAAGAGCAGTCACAAAATAAAGGCTCAATAGTGCACTCCTCCCATTCAAAGGGATACTAAGAATACATATAAACACCAAGCATAAGAGCATTATATTTTCTCTTCCATCGAGAGCTCAACTATAGCTAGAACTATGGTCACATACGCTAACTAGACCATAGTCTCACCTTAAACAAGATGGAAATGAGTCCCAAATGGTGAACACCATCTTACATTTTAATCTGTACTAAATCTTAGGATGGTAAGATACAACTAAAGATATCATGTCCTTCTAGACTAAAGCTAGGAATACCTCACTACCATCAATCCTTTGGCAAACCCAATATCCAATATAGATTCTCATTGGGAGAGGATAAATTAACCAATATAATATTGAATCATACATATATAACCATAAGGAGATATAGCTATGCGAGTGTCAAGACTAGGAAAAGAGACTCTCTATCCCCACACTACACTAGTCCAAGAAGAGTTGGAGAAACCCACAACTCAAGCAATCACCGTGAATACTCACTGACAATAATACACATATAGTGGTGCATCCAACACCTCCAAAATCACTCTAAAAGAGGTAAGAACAACAAAAATACACGGTCATCAAGACCCATAACACAAATCCAAACTCATAGGTGGACTAAGTCACACCCAACTATCTAGAATAACAATGCTAAGAAGGGAATGCTTAAGGTCTCCAAATCACATGTAGGAAGCAAACAAGAATCTCAATGAGCATACACACTAGAAACCAATGCAAGTATTCAAGCTCCACCAATATCGCATAAGATGCATAGCGATATTAATAGAAAATAACATTTATACCAAGATTTTAATTAATGCACAAAATGAGGTCTACCAAAATCAACCATCCATATCTTGATAATTTACAAAGAGGATCATGAAGTAACTAAACTAATTCACATGGTACACAATAACTCAGAAATTTCACAATACAAATACTAACATACATATAAGGGAATATTTACAATTTCATGCATCTCTAAATCAATTAATGCTAACATGCATATACTTCATTATTAGTTTGCATTTATCTTATAATTAAAACAAGGTTTTCTCATCATTGAATAAAAGTCATTCTATCTCTCACCTTTACAGCTACTCCACAAACACAATATAGTATGTTCACTGTGATGTTCTCCCTTGCACATACTATCAAAGGTCCGCATGGACCATGATAGTGTCATGAAACATGAGACGAGGAAACAATTAACAAACATTCAGAATAGTCACCATGAAAGTAAAAAGGAAAACCCAAATGAGGGAATTGTCAATTCTAATAGTAAATCCCAAAAATACATGCAATTCAATTCAATCATGGAAACCATAAAAAATAGATAGATAAAAGAGTCTTGATAAATAATCCAAGCATAATAAATACCCAAAATGATGCTTACCCACACAACACGTGGAAAGATCCACCGAGGAAATAAAATAAATCAATCATAAAATTCATTATTGAAACATTGCGACTGACATCAATCACATAAGAGGGAGTAACCACCACGCAGTAGTGAGGAACTCATCATCTCAACAATGTTAGAGAACATACCCAAGCCCACATCAAACAATGAGTCGTATAAAATATCAATCATATGTATCACTATACTTCTAACAAAAGCAACAATATTTGTTTTCAATTTAAATTTCCTTACTCTTTTCCATGCAATGTAGTAATTTTCATTTTGCAGTCTCAATCATATGAGGATCTAAGAACAACCTCACAACAAATGTTGAATGCACAATGCAAGTTCACCAAGAATGCAACATGAAGAGGGTGATCATTTTTTCACTTGGGATGATAAGTTCCTACTAATGGTTAAGCCATGACATGCTAATTCCTCCCCTTTCTCTGAAAAATTTAACACAATTCCTATTTAGGTGCGGCTTCCTCACCTTCCTCTTCATCTTTGGTTTGATTCTCTAATGGAGGAAGTGGGAAATGTATTAGGTGATTTTCTGATGGTAGATGTTGAATCTTCTGATATGTTGCATACTACTTATGCCTAAATACTTGTGGAGATAGATATCTCTAAAGGGCTGCCAGCTAAGATTGTGATTAATTCTTCTAAGGGAAGTTGGGTTCAAATATTGGATTACGAAGGGGTTCCTTTTAGATGTAGAAGATTTTTTAAAATTGGGCATTCTGCTTCACATTATAGTCTAGTGAAAAAGAAATGGTCTACCACATGGTGGAATGGTGGTTTAGAACAACATTATTTGGTTGAAAAGAAGTTTGATAGAATTTTAACCAGGTGGTTGTGGAGGATTGTCCCACTATCTCTTCCCAGGATATTTTGGCTACTTCTAATAGGGGTGTGGAGAGTGTTGTTGTCCCTCTGTTTGTTGGAATCTTAGCTGGTTCTTATGATCCCCATAGTGATGAACTAGCTACATCTCAGGTTGGTGATGCTTGTGATAGGGATTTTAATGGAGATCGTGTTGTGATTGTTGAGAGACTTGTTGTTGTTGGCCCTATCTCTCTAGTTGTTGTTGGCCCTATCTCAGGTTCTTCTGCAGGTGGTGTTGGTCTTCCCTCTCGGGGTTTTGGGAGTCCAATGTTAGATTCTTTGGCTTGGCATGATGTGGCTGCTAAGGTGGAGGAGGGTTGGATTATAATGAAGGGTAAGAAATCCAAGACGTCTATGCCTTCCCTTGAAATGATCCTTCATTCCCACAAAGGTATGGCTAAAGGAAAATATTAAGTTGTGGGTGTTGGGGTTGGGGTTTCCTTCGTCCTTTGGGATTTTTCCTTTGTTCTAGGCAACAAGTTAATTTTTTTGTGTAGCATTTGTTTCAGGTTGCGGGTGCCTAGTGGTAAAACCCTCATCTTGGTCTTACTTCTTTCCTTGTTGAGGGCTCCATGGATATCTTTTATGTCCTTTTTGTAAAGGGTTTTGGGTCCCTTCAAAACCTATTTTTTACTTAATCAAAAACATGAAGAGGGTGATTACAACACAAGGGGAATCACACATGGGGTTGGAACATGAAAATCAATCTCTAAGAGGGTTTCTCAAAACACTCACATAGGATGATTTACACACAAATGGTTCAAAGAATGATTGGCCAACAACCACATAGGTTCTTCCCATATCAAGGGTATGCATAGGTCACATCATGAGTCATCATGACTAGGTATAACAATATAACACAACTCAATTCACAAGGTTATCATAACAATCTCAACATCACACAAGTGATGAAAAATCTCTACCACCATAATGGCCTCATTGCACTCAATGCAAGGTAGATGCAAGGTTACAAGGTACAAAATGCTAGATTCACATGATTCCATCAAAGGAGATAATTCAACTTGATGTCGCACATCCACATAAATTTTCACAAAAGATTAAGAAACCATGCAATTTGGGGACATGAGTCATTGACCCAAATGGTCTATTGCAATAAATAATCACACTTCTCATTAACAAGGAATGTCTCTTTTCAACATTTACCATAGTACATAAACATCGCTCTACCACCAAAATGCATAACAATGCAAGAAATAAGATGCCAAGTATATACAACATAATTTATTTCATTACTGTTGCATTAACACAACAATTGTAAGAATAAAGTGCACCACATCCCATATGGAGCCAAACAATAGGCACTCAAGGCCTTACAGGGACAAAAATCAATAACTCTGACCATGCATGGTCACACAAGAAAGCCAATGACTCATGGAATACTAAGGACTGAAAGCAACCAAAGATTAACATATACATATAAGCTATCATACTATAACAAAGGATAACATAACCATAGTTGCTAAGACATCCACACAAAAATCATCAAACCCTCCAAAATCCATGAGAAACACATTGATCAAGCAGTCTAAAGTGCATGGAAGAGATGCTCACACAATGGTATCATTCATCCCTGGAAGGTGCAAAGGTCTAGGAGATACTTTCAATTCATTCCCTGTTACTTGTGTCGGTTCCTCAAGAACACTTAGAAATGCCTCTCTTGGGCACCCAAGCAACAAGTAATCACTATCTCGCAGCTTAAAATCCACTAAGTGGGCAACATAAACACAAAGATCCCAACATATGAACCTGGAATTTGATACCAGATGTAATTCCCCACCTAAAAAACCTTGGAAACAGAGGGAAAAACATGCACTAAATAATTTTTTTTGTAAACATAACATAATATAATATGTGTACTACGTAAACAAGTGTATTAAGAAAACCAATTCAAAATTAATAATTCATAACTCAATATAACATCACAAACATCATAGGTTTGTGCACAAGCATAAGTCTTAAAAATAACTTCCAAAGGTTCCTAAGCAAGCTGACACATACTCAGAACATATAACACATGTTCCCAAGATTTCCCCACAAGGATCCAGACAACATCCATAAATCACAAGAAGCTAAGCCAACAAATATTCAGGACTACAAGGAAGGGAGACTAATTTCTATCCTCAATTCATATAATTGATATTCATTTTAAACCCAAAGTAAATGTTCCTAACATGGTTAAACATACATGTTAATAATCATCTAATCATAACATAAACAAAATACAACAAGAAACGATCCTCAAATGATCATGCATAAGTCAGGGCATGAAGAACACATAAGAACCCTCAATATACCAACAAAAAAGATACTCGCCCCCCAAAACTAGTTGCAAAACCAAACTCGGTGGAGATGTTGATTTGTGTAGATATAAATTTATCAAAAAAGTCTTTTTGCTCAGTGCAGAGAAATAAAGACACTAATCATCAAATGCAGATGTCAGGCCAGAGAGGCAGAGACATCAATACTGAGACGTAGATAGTGATAGGAGAGTTTGAACCAAGTCACACAAGAAAATATAGTTGAATAGAATAAAGTCTATGTCGACTCTAATATGTAGACAACATCTAGATCTACATTGGGGAGTACTAGATACATGCATATCAAGGCCATGGTCACTCAATTACATCAAAATACATAAATAGAAACATATAGAAATTTAGGATAAAATAAGACATCAAATGAAGATACAATCACATATCAATGTTATAGATAAGAGTGAGCCCTCAAGCTCCAAGTCCTGTAGCTGAAGGAGTTTGTCCCTGTATGTTGTTCCCCAACAATGGTATAGAATTGTAACACCACCCTACCACGTGGAACCCACATGCCCACCCCACCGTGCCCATGGAGATATCAAACCGACCACATTCAAAGTGTAATTACACACCCAAGAGGAGGCATCACACATGCCAATAAAATGTAAGACTCAGGGGAAACACAACAACCTTAGTGTAAACATAATGCATGGTCTCAAGGTCACTACTCAGATCTCTATAGGCTAACATGTAGGGACTCTCGTGGAGTGTCATTACTTGGATCATGGTAGCCAAAGTAGCATCGAGTCTTCGCTCAACATCCATATATAACTAGGCTCAGAATGTATCTTCAATCAACACCCGTAGGTGGCCAACTACTATATCTTTGATTAACATCCTCAAGTGGATAGACACTAACTTACCTCCAATCAACACCCTCAGGTGGCCAGGCAGTCATTTACTCTATTTATTAAGTTTTGATCCTCATTAAGTTTATTACATTATCACTTATTAAGTACTTCTCCATGTTACTGGGTCGAGCCACTTATGGGTTGGGGTACACACAAAAATTCACTCCACAATATACCTAACTATAAAACCCTCTCGTTAAACATGAGTAACAATAAAGTAAATGTCATAAGGCACAAGCCATAAAAAGCACAAAATGCATAAAGGGTCTCAATTGGCCTCAAGCAAAGAGTACAAGTCTCATGCTGGAAGATCCTATGAAAGCACACTTGATATTCTCATGAGGTGGTCTCAAATACCTCTCTCACCTACTGAAGATGCAACCTCAAAATCAAGCATCAAGTAAAATCCACTCAATGGAAAAATAAGTCAAACAATGCACATGGAAAACTCAACCGAGTACTTTGTCAGAAGTACAGATTTATCGATGAATCTGGAAACCACAAAGTAAAAGCATGCAATAATTGTAGGCATGGAGGAAAATCCATTCTAACAAATAGAATATGTTGAAAAAACAATTGGAAAAATCTGGGTAGCACGAAAAATGATGCAAACAGAGAAATGCCCGAAAATCAAACTTATCGAAACTCAACAAAATTAAAACCCATTTCACATTTCATAACCAAACTCCAAAAAATCCAATAAAATATAAAATCTGGGAATACACGCAAAATCTGACAGCATAACGGGGTGAAAACTTCAAACCCCAACATGGAAATCACAAAAACACTCATTCTCGTCTAACCAGGCAATGAAAACAAATGAAATTGTGAAGGAATACTAATTCTCAACCCATGAATCTAATGCAATTTATTTTTCTCAAAAATATGAAGTAAAACCAAAGGTCAAGAATGCCCTAGCTCTCACATATGGGTAAAAAACTAGAATGAGAGGAAATAAATAGATACTCCATGAAAGAAAAAATGGCTCCATAAGAAGTTGGAGATCCACGACATGAATCCAACGAGTTGCTCCTTGCAATGATCCGACGCCCAAATCTCTCACAACAAGAAATTCAAGATTTTTGTCCAAGCAATAAAATTGGAAGTGAGAATAAACTCCTTTTTTGCCAATATAAGCACTTCTCCAAAGTGACTTATAAAACTGATTATTTAAATACTTAAATAATTGATTGCTCCCCTTTCCCATATAAAATAAATCATTTCCATTCATTTGGAATCTAATTATGGAAAATTAGATGATAAATAAAATTAAACATTAAAATTCCCTGAAATTAATTAAATCAACATTAAATTTAAAATCTTTTGCGAGAGCTACAGAGCTCTAAATGCATAGACATACTCACAGGTCAAGTAAAAAATGCATTATGAACTCCAGATTTACCAAAATGTACTAGAGGGATATCAATATAATACAAATACATCATCCATACAGGGACCACATTTGATCAGTATGAAAGGTCAAGTTACAATCTCCTAGTGCCGTTGTTGGGGATATAGGCACACACTCAAATCCTGCAATTTTAGGATGAATGTGCCTAGTACATGTTCATTAAAACATGCAAACATAAAGTGAAGATGCTCAATATATAAATGGTTGAAGCACAAATAATGCAAGATAATAACAGTGAAGGAAAGAGACATTGTGTGGATTTCATTAATGAGTAACTATGACTATGTCTCACTTTGCACTGGCACCAAGGGAAAAATGCAAAATAGTGGTGCGATAAGGAAGTACACATAATATAAGTGCATTAATATTGCATTTAAATTAAAAGTTTCATTTAAATATAAAGCATTTAAATAAACCATTTATGACTATTCTAAGCATAATTTACAGAAAGTAAAGAACTGATGAGTCCACATCATAAAGGCACAATGTAAATCATGAAGTCCACTAAAATCATCCAGATAAAAAATCAATAATCTCAAATAAAAAATACACTAGATCATCATAAGGCATCATCATGCAGATATGGTCAAAACACTTATAGCAACATATCTAACATATAGATCAATAATACTGCAACAACTAAAATAAGTGTGGTAATCAAATACAGCACACAATGCAACCGCTGGTCACATCACAAGGGTACTCAAGGAACATCATTATGGTTTAATCAAATTCAAAGTAACCATTGGAACATACCTTAGTGAAACCATCAAATTACATCAAAGCCAAATGAGGAAGATACCAATCATGACCACAACATTACTCTCAGAATGAACACAAGAACCAACTGTACTAGGTGGATCTCACAATGCCAACACAAAACCATAACACAAGAATAGTCACTGCATCACAAGATTAGCTCAACCAATCATATAGGAACAAAAATAAACATCCAAAGCCAAGGAAATACATCACAAACTAGGTAGACAACTACCCACAACACAATGGTTCTCACAACTAAGCATAAGAAAACTTGTCGATGCAATGACATAAATTAGATCACCCCGAAGGTATAAACCTCTCATGGGTCCAACATGATAATTCTATAAAAACATATAAGGTCAAAGACATGTCCATTAGGATTACATGTAGAAAGAAAATGGGAGAGGCACCGCATCACNCCCCCCCCCCCAAAGACTAGGATTACTCCTAGAAGCCTGCAAGTCAAACTAAAGAAGCGCACCAAGTGCAAGATGAAAAAACCAATCCAAATGCAAGAATAACCATACAAATTCTCTTTAAGTCTAGCCAAACAAAACCAATTTCTCACCAGCTAGCCTCACAACTACTGAAATGATCACACACACACACAACAAGAGCATCAACAAATCTCAATGTGTGTCATAATCATGGAAGGAAAAAGGAAAACCTTGGCATTGAAATTATTTTAAGTTGAGGAAGTCAACTATTGTAGAAAACATCTACAAATTTAGTGACTTACAAGGGATCTCTGCCTATTGGAAACAAACCCTTAATTAATATTTTTATAGACCAGTCTCTCATCCATTGGATGGGATTTTACTTCATTAGCATGTGTTTGATGTCTTAGATTGGATCTTAATGACAAACCTAGTGAAGAAAAAGACAACCTCTAAGTGTGGTGCATCATCTCTTGCAAATTTTCTAGCAGATGTAATCACTTAAAAATGGTCTGATAAACTCTAAAGCCCTAATCTACAACTAAGTCCCCCAGGTCCTAACCAAGACTACCAATATCAAGCTAATCACAATTATATAATTAAACTAGATCGGTTTAAGTCTATAATTCATCAAAAATAAATAATCCAAGATCACTCATCAAGAGGCATCCATCAAAAGCCATTAATTCTTCAATTAACCTTGAATGAATTAAATCAAATCAAAAAATTAAATACATGGCTAAAGAAATCAATTAAAAGTAATTAATTAAATCAAATAATTAATATTCCTTCAACATGCCTCGAGGATAAAGCCTCTAACCAATAGGAGGTAATCACTTGGATCAAGCAAGCTTCCATCTCAACCGTCCCTCATGGATGCATCTCAACCAATGGATTCAAAATTCAAATTTGCCTTTTCCCTCCAAGAATTCTCTATAAAAAGAAGCCATTCTAAGCTCATTTGAGATAGGAGAATAATAATTTAAGCATAGATATAATATCAATTTCATTCTAGCTAATCTAGTTCATCATTTTTAGCAATTCTAATCTAGTTCATTTGTATAATTTGATCAAAATTGTGCATAATTGAACAAGTTCTTGAGCATTTTAGGCATTTTTACAATGAATCTTCTATTTCATGATTGTCATCCTATGATCTAACATGCTTAATTTGAGAGAAATTTACAATTTAGAGTAGAATCTTCATGACTAGGAAGCAATAATTCAATTTCTTAAGGTCTTCCATTGTTTTCATTGATTTTATCTTACTAACCTTGGATATAATAAGTTATTGAGTGTTTGTGTGTAGTATAATTGTAGATAAATAATAACACATCACATTTTGGTGCCACCATGGGGAAAATTGCTCAATTTTCAAAAATTCTGCTCTCTGTTCTTAACATTTTGACAATTTGCAGGCAATTTATTGTTTTGGGTCAAAGTGCTATCATTTCCGGGAGTGATCTATTGTCTGCGGGAAATATTTCATCATCTCTGGTGATCTTGATATCATCTGCTACTTCAATGACATTATTTCTGGAAGGTAAAAAATTTGGCTTTAATGCTTCTTTGGTAAACCCTTTACCATTTCTTGCATGCTTTATCGTCTTTGGTAAAAGGATTATTGTTTTGGGTAAAGGTTATCATTTTGGGTCAAAGATTTATTGTTTCTGGGTTTTATCATTTTGGGTCTCTGTTTTATCGTCTGGATTCCAGAGAGCAAAAATACAAAGTTCTTTCATTGATAAATTTGATTGCTAACATGCTAACTTGGTTGTTTTCATATTTTGATCATATTTTTAGCAGCCTAACATGTTTTGCAGGTCATTTGTCAAATTGTTCCATGGAGAGAAACTACTAACAAGTTTGTTGCAGGTTGCCAATTGCAAAAATTCAAACACTTTGACACTTAACACAATTTTTTTGCATTTCTTAATTTGAATAGAGGATTATGCTCTTTTCCCTTTGGGAAAATCAGAAACTCAAACCCCAAATTATGTCTTGTACCAAAATTGAAGGAATTGAACAATTTTCTTTCATATGCAATGTGTTTTGTCAATTAATTTAGGCATCTTAATATCAAATTTAGGGTTAATTTTTGGTTTCATTAGAGGATTATGCTCTTTTCCCTTTGGGAAAATTAGAAACTCAAATGTGAAATTGAAGATTAATTTTTTATTTGAGGAAATGAACTTTGTTTGAAGTGTTTGATAGGAGAAAATGTTATCGAGTAGGAGAGTATGCTCTTTTCCCTTTGGGAAAATCAGAAATCTAGACCTCTTTTCAATGCCAATCCTCTTTACTTGCTTTATCCTTTATTTGGGCCTGTCGGTGAGGAAAAAATCTCTCGGGACAACCCACGTGAGAATAAGGTGTGAGCCACACCACTCTATCTCACGCTAAACAAATTTACTCTTTCGGGTTAAAGCCTAGAGAGTCGAATGTCATTTGAGCTTATACTCAGCTCACGTCTAACTTAAGTGTAGCCTAACGGTCTTAATCACATTTACATGACCAATTTTGTCAAGATGCTCTATGGGGCTATATGCCTAAATCGTTCTTGCATGGACATAGAGGATACAACCGAACAGAGACCCACACTAGATACTTTAAGAATAGAAGCTACCCGGATCACCCCCAAAAGGTGATAATCCTTGTGCAAGGCAAAAAGTAATTGTCCCAAGATACTCGTCATATCGTGCCCTCATTTATGTTTGGAGTCAGATAATATGATATCATGATTGGAGCCATTGCGTGCTTGGTGATAGCCATATTGTGATTAGCATTTGGGTGTGTACCTAAGTTTATGAGCAGGGATTTTCATGCTATGCCAATTTTGTAGGGATAGTGCGTGTTTGTACCCTCATAATCACAAAATTTTCAAAAACAAACAATCCTTATCAAAACCATGACAAAAACAACTTGATTTGTGTGTGTGTGTCACTAAAATTTGCATATCTCAAAACACCTTGCAAGCATTCCAAAAATAGGTGACTCTATTCAAAATGGTGGTTGGTTCCTTTGCACAAAAGTTCTCAAGAAATTACTCCAAAATTTGCTCAAAAACATTGGTCCTAAAGCATTGTCCTTAAGTTCTTGTTGTCTTGTTTGTAAAAAATGAAGGTCATTTTGTGATATTCATCTCAAAAATCACTTCAAAAGTGAAAGTTCTAAAGACATCTATTTCTAGTCCTAACATCAAAAGTGCTCAAATCAAACCTTGGTTCCTAGAAAATCAAACTATTTACTATTGGTTTCAATCAACTAACACTACTTTCAAATTGGTCATATCAACCCTCCTTGTGTTTAGAGATCACTATCAAGGTCAATCTAAATTTCATCATGATCTCAAACAATTTCAAAATTACATCAATAACTTTTCATCAACTTTGACCAATTGTAAAGCTAGTCTATCAAACATTGAAACTATAAGTGATAGGTTGCTATTCTTTGTTAATCAAGTATAATTTAATCCTACATGGTGTGGACAAGAAGTGACCGTATTCAACGCATAGACACTTCAAACTATCCTCGAATACACATTGAAGCACAACAAGAACAAGAGTACGATCCTTTTTCGGCACCTAGAACAAGTGATTCAAAAACTACTACCAGCAACAACACCAATGACACTAACGATACCAAAAACAACAACAACAACATGGCTAAAAGAAAATGGGTTGGACACTATAATCATAATAGCAAGGAAGAAGAATTTATTGCAGCCTTATCAAAGCAAATCCAATCTTTACAATCTCAAATTTAAGACTTGAAAGAGGAAAATGATACATCATTAAATGTTCCTTCACTAAGATCAATCATTCCTTTTATCTATGATCATGATTCATGCATATCTTCCTATTCTTCAAGAAAAAAGAGACCTACTTATCGTTATCCTATCTTGGGTCAAGAGGCTATTTCCCAACATTATGTCAATCCTATTTTTGATCAAAAACCTTATAATCTTGAATCCAACATCTCATTGGAGAGTTCAAGTGAATCTAAATGTCCATTGGATAGAGCATTCATTCCTTTAGGACAATCTTATGAATCATTTTTGGAAGGACTTCTCGAAAACAATCTTATCACGTTGCCTCAAATCACTTCATGTGGTTTTGTATTCTTGAGAAACTATTGTGCCTATCATAGACATAACGAACATACAACTTCAGATTGGATGGAGTTGAAGCATAAAATCCAAGATCTTATTTATGAGAGAATAATTGGAAATCTTAATGATTCATCTAATCAAGATCAAGATACTAATCCCAAGCATGATCAAAATCATGAACCTATGTCTAGCAATGACCCACATGCCACCTCCATGATTTCTATATGGAGTAAGCCTTCCACCATTCCCCCATCTCACAAATCTTCAAATCTATCCACATTCCCTCCTTCAAACAAAGAACCTAATTCTTTTCTTGATAACTATGTCTACTCTCAAGGGCTACCTTTAAAAGAAATCCAAGCTAATCTAAATCTTGTTGCAAGTCTATTCCACACTTCTGAGATCAAAGACCCTAAGATTTCATGTGCTTCAATGCCTGTTCTGCATGATTCTCTAGCAACCCTTCAATAATCCCTCGTGAAGATTAAAACTCCTACCTTGTCCTTAGAAGTGGTTCCATATCAAGAGGATGATCCAAAATATGAAGAAAAAAGTCTTACTAATGATCAAGATCAAGACATTATCCTATCCCCTCCAACATTTGATGAAGGTCTCATATCCCTACAATTTAAATATGATCCCCTCATATCTTTTCATTTCTTCCAAGAAGATATTACTCCATCTCAAGAGCTACATAGCCCTACATCTCCTAAGCAAGGTCAAGATATCCTTTCCACTATTTCTAATGAGCTTATTTAAAATCAAGAGAAAAGTATTATCTCTACATTATCCAAAGATCCTTGTCAATATCAAAGCATCCCATCATCCCCTTGTCACATTCCTCCATATCCACCTCAAGAAAACATCATTCCTCCAAATCCATGGCATGACGATAAATCCCCTCAAGCTTTGGTTCCTATCAAAGTTGTTCCTATTAGTAGAAAGATGAATCCAAACGATGAGAGCTTTGGCCATGAAAATCACTCTAATGATTATGATATACATTACACACCTTATCTTCCTCCATTTCCCACAAGAATAAGCCTTCTCCATCCTCCAAATCTATCCTTGGTCCCTACATCCCAAAGTTGAAACCATCAAACCTTCCATCTATATTGGTTCCTTATATCCCTCCATCCACCATGCCTATCACTACTAGCTTATCATCCATTTACCCTATCTCCTATCAAAATAAACAAAGACATGCATCCTTGAATCCTCCATATCAACCGATCTATATGAACCATTCATATCAGTCTTATTCATCCACAATTCCCAAGTCTTTTGGAAGCAATTTGGATGTCAAACAAAGAAAGCAAAAATCAAAGAATCCACTTACATATGAAGATCACCATGTTCAGTCTAATCGACATGTGAATACAAGGAAAGAAGAGATACTAAAGAGACTACAAAGGTCCACCAAGCAAAAAGAAAAATCAAAGAAAATGTGGGTTCCTAAATCCCTCCTTGAAGAAATGCATTCTAAATCAATGCAAAAGAAAGAAAAATCAAAGATTGTGTGGATTCCTAGGTCATTCTTAAAAGAATTGCACACAAAAGACAAATCAAAGTTGGCATCCAAGCTTCCAAAGGCTTCCACTCCATCTCCTTCCAAATCTATTTTGAGCCCACATATCCAAAAATCCACTACTATGAATACACCTTCATCCATCTTGGGTCCTTGTGTACCAAGATCCATATCCATTCCTACATCAAAACCTCAAGCTATTCCACCGACTTTTCCTCTATCATTCCACCATCCTTCAAGATGTGTGTCGATGTTGATCTTGCCAATGTTTCCATCTGTTCTTCCACAAAAATTTCAATACCCTACCCAATATCCTACACCTACCTACTATCCTTCTTTATTGGGTCCCTACATCCCATCCATCCCATATCCTTCCATTCCTCTCATATAATTCATTGCATAAATCCTTGGCTACCATCTTCCTTATCCTCCATATCATTCTTCTCTATCATCACCCTATCAGCATCTTTGAGTATACTTTAAGCAGCCTTGGCCCATCATAGCATATCCTTCAAAGGAGCACTATCCAAAGAGCAAGAGGTATAGATTCTTCCCTAAAATTTAAAAAAAAGGGAAAAAAAAGAGATTGAAAAAGAGAAAAAGTGCCTTGGTGAGAACTTGGTAAACAAGCACCTTGGTAGCAAAAGTAAAGAGAAATAAATCCACCCTATGGTGAAAACCACTTCTTGTGGTGCCTTGGATAAGTACCATGATGAAAACCTGGCAAATAGGCATCATGCGTAATTCCTCCTACTTGCACTCTTCACTTGGGGGCAAGTTCCTTCGCATCTAAGTTCCTTCTGGTGATCTTGACAAGGTTGAGCCTATCCATGAATGCTTTGCATATTGGCATCCATATCTATGATACCCTATTGTGATCTTGCTTATCCCAAGCCTATACTTCCTATCTCTAAGCATTACTTCCATAATCCAAACATTCACTTATACCTACATCACCCTTTCTCTTGATGGTGTTGTCCTATCAGTTAACCCCTTGGTCTTAATCAAAAGAAAGAACAAAAAAATGCAACATAGGTTCTCAAGAACTCTCTTGACGTATCCACTCTTTTGGGTCACATGCTTTTCATGAAATTAGGTCATTTCTCTATATGCTATCTATCACCACTTCATGAGCTAACATTTCTATATTATTTATCCCTAGCTTGGCTAATCTTAAGGAGACTGTTCTTGAAGGTGGCATTCACTCACTCCATCCATCATTTTCACTTCTAATCCATTAATTTTCTTATCCATCTGTAAGGTCCTATACCTTGCTAGACATTGGGGGCAAACCAATGTGATCATGCTTGAGAATTGGTAATCTAAAAAATCCAAAAATATTTTAAAATCTATAAAAATCCCCAAAAATTAAAAATCTCAAAAATACAAAAAAGAAAAAGAAAAAGAGAAAAGAACAAAAAAATTGAAAAACAAAAAAATTGTGCCTTGGTGAAAACCTGGCAAACAGGCGCCTTGGTAGCAAAAATAGAATTCCTACGAATGGTGAAAACCTGGTAAACATGCGCTATTTCGTCAGCTTGCTGCTCTGTCTATCAAAACTTGGATAACTCTTCAGCAGGTGCTTCAAGATCTTTGAGCCAACACAAGCAAGAACGCATTCCTAGTTGAGTGCTATATCCCTTTTTCCTATCACCACCATGGTTTGGAATTCAATCTTATATTTCTTGTAAACAAACACAATCTCAAAAACTTCTTCAAGGCAATCAATTCACCATCAGTATTTATCAATACCATATCAATCAAACAAAGGTGTTTCTCAACACGAACCCAACTAAACAACCAAACAAAAGGTATTTCTCAATACCACTGATCAAGTCATATCTCATATCAACAAACAAAATAGAGTTTCCTATACACTCATCTTGTTATCAACATGATCATATTGAATCTATCAATCAACATCACAAGTACAAAATGACCAGTCATGTCCTATGCTTGCATGAATTCTATCTTCTAAGTAACTCTATGATATATTCATACTAGAGAAACAATGAAGGAGTTAGGATACTTTTTTGAATGAGTGTCTGTTCATTATCAGATTTTTTCTTATCATACTCCTCTTGAATGTTTCCATGATACTCTACTGAACTAGAAACATGAGGATAGGGGGCATGATATTTTCTTTGACTTCTACTTGTGATTGACATTGGTTTTTGACAAGGTCTATGATGACACAATTAAAGCTACATGAAAGGCTATGATTCTGAGACCAAAGCAAACACCTATGTTAGATTGGATTGCTATCTTTATCAATTGTTGATTATCATATTTTCAAAAATATTCCATGATTCTTTGTACTAGAACATTTAAGAAAGCATATGGTATTTTCTTTTGTTTGTTATGTGTTTGTTAACGCAATTGATACTGAGGACATCATTATCTGCTATATCTTGATGCTTGTGTCAAAATGCAATATCAAAATTAAAGCTCAAATTAGTATTCATAGCATCAGATTAAATTAATTATTCGTGATGGTTGTACTAAAATCAAACATTTTACATAAGTCATATTCATATTATCATAGTCACTTAAGCACTAGTGATGATTGTATGTACTTATATCCGAGAAAAGTGATATTCATACTAACATGATTACTTGCATATTAGTGTTGGTTGTGTCAAAAATGGGGTACACAAAAAGCTCAATGATGAAACAAAAGCATAAAATGAATGACATGAAAATGAAAGCTGCATTTGTATTTTAGAATTGCATTTCATTGTAGGAGTTGCATATCTTTTATATCAAGTGACACTAAGAAAGGCTATCATAACACACATTCAAAGATATCATTTCTCTTATGATTGAGTATTTTAAATCATTGAACTAAAAATCATCATTTTGCATCTCCATTGCCTAAACATTAAAATTCATACATATGCATCCATAGAATTAATATAGCATCATATCTATGCATCAAAAACAACAAAAATAAAATGCATCCATACATTTGCATCAAAAGCATACCAAAATAAAAGAGCGTACTCATAGCATAATCATAATCATCTCATAAAGCATAAAATGTCAGTGATAAAAGATACAATGAGATCAAAACATGAGAATGCCATCATATATCAAATAATGTCCATGAGATACATCATCCAAAAACTGAGAAAAAATGGTGCTAGATCACAGATACATCAATACATAATCATCAAATATGTAGATAAATAGCTCATAATCAATCAAGACTAACTAGCTATATCATCCCCTGGTGGTCCATGAGGAGGAGCATCTGATCTATTTGGTCCACCACCCTCTGACTATGTTGCGGCTCGTGAAAAAGGAGTGACTCTAGCAGTAGGATCTGGTACCACTAAAAAATATGTAGCTTGGTAATAAGATGTTGTACTGCGCTGTGCTGTAGAATCTCTCTATGCAACATCCAAAGCTCTGTCCCTATTAGCTAGTTGAGCCTGTAAAACTACTATACAAGTCTATAACTGGCCTCTCTCTCTACGGAGACATGAAATCAATGTTGCCTCTACTATACCATGTACTGGTACACCTATAGGTCTAGGCCCTGGTACCTGTACACCTAAATGAGATGTAGGACCTATACTCAACTAAGGAGGAGGAGTACTCATCTGTGGTCTAATATATGTACCTAGTCAAATAGCTGTGCTACTGTATCTAGTGACCCTCGTCTAAGGAGGAACCTATGAAGTAGTCACTCAGGTGGAAGAAAAAACCTGTGTCGAGGCAACCTATGTAACAGGAATCTGAGAAGAAGATGGAATATGTGAAGAAGAAGGAATCTGAGAGGATGCAAGAACCTGTCCTATAATCAGTATTCGTGAAGAAGCTGGTGCCTATGTAGTTGCTGGTGGCATCGGTCCTGCAATATGAACTCTAACCTATCTCGGCTGATGACCATGACCTCTGCCAGCACTATCATCACTGATACTAGTGTTGGAATTACTGGAATGATGTACTGAGAGGGGAGGGGTGAATCAATACCTCTAAAACTTTTTATGTGATTGGCCCATTAACCTTTGTGTCATCAGATTTGTATACTCACCTATCTATTTGTTCATCTTTCTTTATGTATGTGAAATCATAACATAAGTTCTTTACATGTGTAAGCATTCAAGAAACATACATGAAAGTCAATAACACATAACACAAGATATGATATCATAGAAAACTTCTGTTAGGAAGTAAAAATTGCGGTAGGGATGTCACCCACAAAACTTCACTATCTGCAGATAAGAAGGGAGCCAATTAAGGCTTAAAATTTGATCACTTTTGATGATCTACCATGTTAGGAGCATTAGAGTGGAGACCTATTAGGATCTACTTCGTTTGAAGCTTTAGCAACACCATTAGGTGTGCACTCTGTTAAGAGATTTATTAAGAACTATTAAGTGCACCTTCTACAAAAGGATTTCTGATGTGATGCACTTGTTAGAATGCAACTACAATATAAATGTTGATCTGATAGTATATGAAATCTCTAATTGCTGATAACAGATCCTATAAAGCTTACAATGTATATGTAATCACCTTGAGTGATTGAATGTGTTAGTAATAACTGAGAGGGGGGGGGGGTGAATCAGTGGCCTCAAAAATTTATCCTTTAAACTTTAATCCACCAATCAATACACCTCAAATTATTAAGTCCCTACAAGATGTATGCCTTGAAATACTTGAAATAATTAACTG
>MU223514.1:2107402-2159228 GCA_018584345.1 Thuja plicata | reverse complement strand
TTCAATTCCTTTGTGCTTCACACTTTCTGCTCTGTGATGTTGTGCTTCACTATTCGTCGGTGTCTGCAAAATTCTTTAGCTCTCCCTTAGCTTGATTGATCAGGACTGTATGAAGTTTATCCTTCACCAGTTTCTCTTCAGCATATTCTTTCAATTCACTCACCTGTGTATCTGATTGCTTGTGAAAATCAATTATGCTTGTCTCTTATATAGACACAATATTCCTTTATTTCTAATGTTTGATTCTTGATTCTTGCCATGAAAAACAATCCAACCAATTTGATTTATGGCTTTAACTCCTGATTTATCTCATAGTTATCTTCTTGCCAACTATATAAATCAATTGCTTAACTATGGTTGAATAAAAAAAATAAAACAATTAGTTAAGTCTATCCTTAAGCTCTGCCAGCTAGATATTTTATCATTTTCTGATCTCTCTATTCTATCGGTCAATTCTGCAGTTCGTCGACAGTGACAACTGCTAGTTCCATTGGTGCAACTTTAGTTAGATTTGGGATCTCTACCCATCAGGCATCATTGGATCTTGCTTGTTGGGAAACACTGTCTTCTTGTTCATTGGGCATCACTATGACTTTATGTCTATCTTTAGTTCGTCGGGCATCCTGCAATTCTGCTTGATCGGGCAACACTGTCTTCTGCTCATCGGGCATCACTGTGACTTTTTTCTCTGCCTTTACCGATGGTGTACACTCCATCGGTGTAGTCTGTCACTTAGTGAATACTTGACTTTTATGCATTGCTAAAAGCATAATCATTGTTCCATTGATTCTATGAAGTCTTTGGCATTATGTACATGACCGTACAAATGATATCAAGTTGACATCAATGAAAATACAAACCACTAATTGGTTTAATGTTTTTCATCATCTTCAACTTAACATTATCAAACATTCAATCAGTTACATATCATCGGAATGATACCTCGTCTCTACTTGTTGGTAGCCTTGTCCGTGTTCTTGAGAATTGATATGATATGTTTCTAAACTTTGCATGAATTCACTTCTGCTGCTTAGATGCTCTTCGTGGCTACAATCATTTATCAACTCATTACCTATTACAAATGATTGAACATCTATATATACTAGTTTCTAGGTCCATTCTTGATTCATGCTTTTCAGATTAACTCTAGATCCAAGGTTTACAACTTGACCTTGATCTTTAGTTAGTTATGTTTTAGATATGTTAGGATGCTTTAAAACATTTACAATATGCTTGCTTGACCCTCAAGTAATGTTTTAAAACAAATTAAAACTCATAAATAGAATTACAATGTTTTATCTAATGTGGAAAGTCAGATCCACTTTTTGCAGGTTCTATAAGTCTGTCAGTTCTGATGGTTGGGCTGCTCTGTCAGTCTGTCAATTTTCTTTCATTCTTTGCTCTATCGGTCTTCTACTCCGTCGGTTTCCCTAATTTGAACTATTCACCGGGTTCCTTTCCTTTTCTACTCTGACGGTGATGTTCAGAAAACTGTACCATTGGTGATTTCCTTTATGCTTTATCATCAGTTCAACACTTGTCAGTGTTTGTTAGGAAATTGTATACTTAGCATTTTCATGTCAAGCATTGTTATCTCGTTGATTATGTAGTATGTTGTCTGTCGGGTATGCCTATACCGATGACCTTTATCATGTTTTTCACTTAAGTATACTAATGGAAAAACTTAATGTCATCGATCTCCCCCTTTGACATTAGTATCACAAACTGATATGTGCAACATACTTAATGTATTAGTATGTACACCTGTGTATACTTCTTCCTTAGTCATTTTTCTTTTAGTCATGAAATGACCCCCTATGCATATGCTAGTAAGTGTAAGTTTATGTACATATGATTGTCTTCCCTTTTTTTTGATATTTGAAATAGTGTACATATCTATTTTTACATATTCATGTTGTACATACAACATACATATCCTTTTCTCTTTCTGCTAATGTATTATATTGTACATATGTACTATTCATTCCTCCTTTTTGATAATAAAGGCAAGGGTACTTACAACTTTTCAAAACTATGTGAGTGTGAGGCTTTAATTTCCTCCATCATCTTCTCCCATTTCTCCTTCAAACTTTCTAGAGCCATGTGCTCAAGTGATATCCTCACATGCATATTGTAGATGTTGTCTACCACAGACATCTCAGAGGTTGAGATTAGATTTCTTGCATCTGTAATGTGTTGTTGCAGAGTGGTGAGGTTTGGCAATATGTGAGCCTGCAACTCGGTAACCTCATTTATAAAGTGTGTCTCTACATCCCATATCTCTTGTCTTAACCTATTTACCTCTGTAATCTTGTCATGATGCAACTTTATTGTATTTGCATCAGAGGTTAAACTTTGTGCACTTGCTGTTAGATCTGAATCTAGCTGGGACAACTTTTCACTATTCTCTTTTATGAAATTTTCAAGTGTGCACATTTTTTGAACTAAGGTAATAGCTTATGCAATCATAGGTTCTAATTGACTTGCTAATTTAGAGAGATTTACCTTGTTCTCTACCACTTCTTGGCTGATCTTCTCAACTAGTTTGTGTTGATACTTCTTCTCTGCCTGTTCTTCCATTTCCTGCTCTGCATCTACACTTTGAGTAGTGATGGCATCGGTAAGAACTATAATTTTTTCCATGAATGATATGTTATCTTCAATTTTTGTATCAGGAACAAGTTGATGTAGTATATCCCTAGCTTTGTCAAGTGCTTGGGCTTCCCTATGTGCCTTTTTCATTTTCTCCTGTATGGCTTTTCTATGACATATCACTCCAAAATTTTGAAGTGTTTTAGTATCCAAAGTAGATACATCCCACTTGGGTATTTCAATTACCTCATCAAGTGTTACTACCAAGATGTCGTTCTTTATTACTTTCTTCTTCTTCTTCTTTGGTTGAGATACAGATTGGTGAACTACCATTTGTAGATCTTGAGATTGGATTAATTTGGTAGGTGAAGGTTGAGAAGATGAAGCTTCTTGTCGCTTCTATTCAGAGTCCACTTGTTGGTTGTGTGAAGACATCTCTTCAGTGGCCTTGGGTGTATCTACAAATTTTTCTTCCTTTTGCTCCATGATATCATCTTGTTTAACTTCTTCACTCTTTTCTTTCTCTTCATCCTTTCTCAATGTTTCATCTTTGTTCATATCTTCTCCTTTGTCTTTTTCAATAGACAATTTTTGCTGAGTGGCGGTTGCATCCTTCATCTCTGTGTCTATATCTTTTGAGTGTCCGATGCATCTTTATTTTCTTCATTACCCATGTCCTTTGGTATATCATCATCTTTCTTAGATGATTTCTCCCGACTTGAATCAATATCAATAGCTTCCATCAATATTTTCATGTTGGTCAGTGTATTTACCTCTGCAGTGTCAGTAAGTATGTCCTATCCATCGGTATTACCTTGTGCAATAATGACATCTTCATCTTTTTTCTCTTCTTCTATAGGGTCTTTTCCTATAATGTCATTAATGACATTATCTAACCATGTTTCATCATTGACATCCTCATTTAAGTTACCTTTTATTTTCAATTCTTCTTTTGTAACTTTTTCTTCATCATTCAAATCTATATAAATTGGGCTTGGTGGAATTTGGCTTTCATCACTCTGAGTTTTGTTAAGAGTAGTGTCAGGCCATACCTCATCTACAACTTCAATATGTTTGGGGCCTGTTGTATCACTCTCTTCTTTGTCCAATTCCACTGATGAATCATCCTGTACATCTTTAATGATGATGTGTTCTTTCTCTGGGCTAGCTTCCTTAGTGGGATTTTTGAGTATTTTGCACTTCTTTATGCTTTCCTGATCTAGCTCAATTAGCTTCCCTTTGAGAAATTTGTATGCTCTCATTTTGGGTGAGAACTCCTTTTCATACTTTTTCATCATTTCAATTATCTCTTCCTTCTTTGAATTAAAAGGTATAAGAGTAACAAGTACTCTTTCTCTTATCTCTTTTTCCCAATGAAGTGCAAATGTCCATCTTGCAGACAATCTCTCTGTTTGTTCCTTGGGTACGTCATATTCTGAGAATTGAAGTGGACCATAATGGTGTTTGCACATTTTAGCTATTATAGCTTCTTCAATTTTGTTTTGATCTTTTGGATCAAATTTCAACCATTTCCTAATGTTTGGATCAGAAATAGATGGTGATTGTGAAATGTTCTTACATATTTCATCAATGGTCTTTGGAATCAAGGGTTCTTTCCCTTTTTGTACTTCTATGTCAGCTTCATCCATATCTGAGTCTTCTAGATCTTCTCTAGTTCTGTTTAACTTCATCCTTTTGGTCTATTTTCCCTTTGGTGAGACTGGTTTCCTCTTGTAGGTTCTCACTTTTCCTTTCTTCAGTGGTGAAGGAGTTGCTTCCTTTGCAGTTTTGCTTCTTGTCCTTGAAGCAATAATTGTTCTTGATTTCTTAGGTGGAGGAGGAGGCGGTGAATCTAACTGTGTGGCCTTTGAATCACTCTTTTCTATATCTCCACCGATGGGTGACTAGCCCTTGGTTTCTTCCTCCTTTCCTTCGGTTTCCTCTTCACCTTCTTTAGTAACTGCAAACTTCTTGGTTAAGTCCTTTACCATTTTGTTCTTCTTATTTACAATTTTCTTGACAACGAGATCTGATTTTATTTTTGGTTTGGATTCTTCATAAGTGCCAAATATTGCTTGCTTGCTATCCACTGGTTCATTCAATAGTGCCTAGATGCACTTAGTAGCTTATCCTGTTTTGATCTCATAATCTAATGGTGATAGCCAATATTTTCTTGGTACTACTGGTTTGATATAGGTAAAATCAGTGTCTACCATAAAACATATGTCTTCCTTGTGTTCTTCTATCAAACTCTCAGGTATCCTTGTTCTAGCTTGCATCTTTTCCTTAAATCCTTTGAAATACTCATTCATTAGGTCATCAAAATCTGTACCTAATGATTCTATGTGCTCACATATCTGTATGGTGACTAGTTTGCTTGTGTCCCATACTACTTTACCTATGGAAGGAAAGTATTCTTCAAAGTAAAAGAATATGCACATAATAAGAGAACCAAACTTACAAGTGTTTGTCCGTGATGACCTTATGGTGTTCATGTTCTCCTCAAGTTGAGTTAACAATATTTTTGCAAGATCCATCTTCTTTCCTTCTTTGATGATCTTGTAGGCTATGCTCATAGTAGTGCTTGCTATGCTGTTCATTCTGCTAGCCTAAAATATTTTATAACCTATCACACATGCACCAAACTTAAGTTCCTTGTTGGTGATGGTGTTAACCTTGAGACCTCTTTTTTCTGATTTTGCACCTGTCAACTTTTCTACTTCCTTCAAGGATGGGTGCTTGTGACCTTTATGCTTGTCGATTGTGGGATATCCAGTAACCGCATGAATAACATATTTTTTTATTCATTTAGGCTCATCAAGCCACAATGTCTGGCTATGCATTCTGCTAAGAACTATCTGTATCCATTCTATTTTAAAAACCCAAGGAAAGTGTAATTCATTTGTCAGACCTTTCACGTCCAGATGCTTGTGCTCTTCTTTTAGGTTCCCAATTTCATCACATAGTGCCTTATAAGAGTTGTCTAGGTCTAGATCTCCTAATTCTAAGATCTTGCAATGAATATAGGACCTTACATCCTCTACCAGAAAAACCCTAGGTGGGAATCTAGAGAATGCTCCAGAATCATCAGGTTGCGATGCAATTTCTGGGTGTAACTTGTATTTAGGTTCAACACAAGTACTATTGCTGATAAGATTAATCATTTTCTTCTAATCCTCTAATTTTATTGTCCTTGAAGTAGATGCCATTGTATTTTGAAATTTAGGGCTTTCCGTAAATTAAACAGTACGGTCGGTGATTGTAGGTACTTACTGAATCTCTATGATCACTCGTGAATTTGTTGAGTTATGTTTGAATCTTGCTGAGGTCACACTTCAATCTTCTCTTCAATCGCTCTGCTTAGCTCTACTTTCTTACTCAAAAATTGTGGGTGCAAAATGAATTCTTCCATCGCGCTTTTATAACTTTTGTGCCCTAAGTTATCATTAATGCCCAACAAATCATCGGTGTACAAAGACTAAGTTCATCGGTTGAGGCATAAATAACATCGTTGGTGTAGACGCAAAGTTTTGGAGTAGCTAGCAGCTTTGGTGTTTCACCAATGATTGTCGGTAAGATGGTGATGACAACTTTTGTCAGTTCAAAGATCACCGATGTCTATCGGTTACACTTAGCGACTTGGCTTTTGTGTAATGCCCGATACATTTTGGTAAGTAGTGTCAACTTTACTGTATGTGTTCACTAATGCTTATTTGTACCCATTTACCAATGAAATTGCTTTTTGATAATATTACAAGTAACAATATAGTGCATCTTTAATAATGCTAATTTTGTCAATATGACCAATGTGTAATGGAATTGATGCATAATATAACTTGTCATAATGCAGTTCCATACTTACTTGTGCAACTTAGTTGGGAATAGTGATGCCACAAGATCCATCAGCTGGGGTGTCATCATTTGCATTGCTTGCTCCAACACCTTCAATGTTTGTAGCTTTTCTCCACATTTTGTTTCTCATCTTCTTGATGTCATTAATGGTGTTTCCATTGGGATAAGTGCTTGTGTCTGTCAGTCGGTCTTTGCAATCTTTTACCACATGTCTAACCTTATGATAATGTAAACATGCCATACATGGATTATTCCATCCTCTTGGTCTTCTAGTCCATTTTCTCATACAATTGGTAGATATATGACCATACCTTCCACATGATGTGCAGTTCACCCATGTGTTATAGTCCCAAACATATGAGTTACTGATTCATATCGGTTTATAGCCATTATCAGGTTCTTTTGGTGTCCATGCTTTCTTGTTCTTTTTCCAGCACTCCTGATGTGTATGTCCATTCATTTTGTAGGTAGGACAATACTTCTCCATGTAGGTTTCCTTCTTTGGATTTGTTACCTTGGATCTGCATTCAAATGCCTTGTGTCCTTTCTTGTGACATTTATAACAATTACCAATGAAAGTAGATTGTGATTGAGGAATACCTTTCATTTTGTTTCTGCAAACTTTTGAGGTGTGGCCTGGTTTTCCATAGTGATTGCATGACAGCTTCTTGGTTCTTGGAGTTGCATAAACATTCCTTTGATCTGATTGATTAGATGATTCTCCATTGTCGGTGTACCCTATACCTATGTAGTTGTTGACTCTTCTTTGTCCGTCAATAAAATCATCCATTCTTTTATTGCTATCTTCAGCTTTCTTGATTAATTCATTGTGCTGATTCTGAATTCTGATTTCATGCTTTAGCTTTTCATTTCCTTCTCTTAGCTCACCGATGATCTGTATTCTTTCAATGAGTTCAATATTTAATTTGTTTTCCTCTTGACTCATAAGAATAATTTGATTGGTAATCTCATGGCGATGATCAGTAAGTCTCTCTGATTCTTTTTCTTGTAGCTTCTCTGTAACTTTCCTCCTATCATCAATAGCCAATGTTCTCTTTGATTCAACTTTTCTTGAATCATTCATGACATCAATCATTTTTACTATCTGATTCTTTTGACCGATTTTCAGCATCTTGATTTGCTCTGTCACATGTAGATTGACCTCTTGTAGACTTGTGATCTCTTCTACTGATGTGTTTAATGCTTTGCTTGTTGTTGATTCAGCTGAGTTTAAGTAATCTGGGATCTCCTCTTCTTGATAATATTTCTCATTAAGCCTAGTTGCCATAATCTTTCTTTCATCAAGCAACTTTCTCATGCTTACTCTCGCCTCTTTGTACTGCTCATAGTAAATCTGAATTTGTAACTGCTCATTCTCAATAGTCTTGTCTTGTCTGTACTTTTCCATTGTCTTGATCTTTTCTCTTAAGTCTTTAAGATTTTCAAGAGAGAGACTTATCTATGATACCAATTGTTGGAATTACTGGAATGATGTACTGAGAAGGGAGGGATGAACCAGTACCTCTAAATTTTTTTATGTGGTTGGCCCATTAACCTTTGTGTCATCAGATTTGTATATTCACCTATCTATCTGTTCATATTTCTTTATGTATGTGAAATCATAACATAAGTTCTTTACATGTGTAAGCATTCAAGAAACATACATGAAAGTAAATAACACAAAACACAAGATATGATATCACAGAAAACTCCTGTTAGGAAGTAAAAACTACGGTGGGGATGTCACCCACAAAAATTCACTATCTGTAGATAAGAAGGGAGCTGGTTAAGGCTTACAATTTGATCAATTCTGATGATCTACCCTATTAGGAGTATTAGATTGGAGACCTATTAGGATCTACTTCATTTGAAGCTTTAGCAAAAACGTTAGGTGTGCACTCTGTTACTTGAGATTTATCAAGAACTGTTAAGTCTACCTTCTACAAAAGGATTTTTGATGTGATGCACTTGTTAGAATGCAACTACAATATAAATGTTGATCTAATAGTATATGCAATCTCTAATTTCTGATAACAGATCCTATAAGGCTTACAATGTATATGTAATCACCTTGAGTGATTGAATGATGCCTTGTCTTTGCTCGTCGGTAGCCTTGTCTCTGTTCTTGAGAATTGATATGATCTATTTCTAAACTTTGCATGAATTCACTTCTGCTGCTTAGATGCTCTTCGTGGATACAATCATTTATCAACTCATTACCTATTAAAAATGATTCAACATCTATATATACTAGTTTCTAGGTCCATTCTTGATTCACGCTTTTTAGATTAACTCTAGATCCAAGGTTTACAACTTGACCTTGATCTTTAGTTAGTTATGTTTTAGATCCATTAGGATGCTTTAAAACATTTACAATATGCTTGCTTGACCCTCAAGTAATGTTTTAAAACAAATCAAAACTCTATAAATAGAATTACAATGTTTTATCTAACGTGGAAAGTTAGATCCACTTTTTGCGGGTTCTATAACTGACTGTTGGTTCTAATGGTCAGGCTGCTCTGTCAGTCTATCGGTTTTCTTTCATTCTTTGCTCTGTCGGTATTTTGCTCCGTCGATGTCCTTATTTTGAACTGTTCATTGGGTTCCTTTCCTTTTCTGCTCTGTCGATGATGTTCACAAAACTGTACCATCGGTGATGTCATTTATGCTTTTTCGTCGGTTCAACACTTGTCAATGTTTGTTGGGCAATTCTATACTTAGCATTTTCATGTCAAGCATTTTTATCTCATCGGTTATGCAGTGTGCTATCTATCAGGTATGCCTATACAGATGACCTTTATCATGTTTTTCACATAAGTATACTAATGGAAAAACTTAATGTCATCAACTAGAATGTCTACGAGAGGAATCCCTAACGGCCCCACCACCTCTGTCATCATCTCCTCCATCATCACCCTCATTTGCCATAATAGGCACTGCCTCATCAGGAGAGGTCAATCGAGGGAATGGATTTTTTGCAAAATATGCTAAGAAATCAGGGGTCATACCCGCATCTATAATATCTAGAGCCATAGCCCATATCACAGGAGCTAATCGCTGATGCTCAAGCAAAGTAGTCTCATATACCAATCAGGGTCCCCATATGCTGCCATACCCTAGGGAATAGGTCATGTCATGCTGTACTATCATAAGACACAAGTAACCATGAATCTCTCAATAATATAAACAGTGCGGCCAATCAGTAATCTCTCTATACAAACAAATGGCATCTCTCATCTGTTGCTCCTCCACTCCTCACAATCTAAGTAAGGATGCTAGATAAAAACTATCATATCATATAATTCTCATCTCTAGTACTCTAAGTTTCCCAAGTGGGGCTGCACCATATCTCTGGCATACATGTACACATAAGGAAGTCCAACCTGTCAAGATCTAGCTACTACCGATCGTGTAACTGGGATGTGCTCCCTGGCCCATATCTATAATAGTATCATACCAATAGAAAATGATCTATCATGGCGATAGACCACCTGATGAAAATCATGATATAAGTGAGCAAGGAGATAGGTACCCCAGGCTAATCTATGTGGACTTTGCATCAAATCCTCTAACAATCTACCCTATCCAACTGAAAAGCCCTATGCACTCCTATCTGGAACAAGGAATCCACCAATGAGGCCAGCTAATACTCCCGACAATGCAAGGCCCTACCTCTCTAATCTCTTCCATGTGATATGACGCTCTACAACCAACAGACCTTGAAATACTTGTATACTGGCATCTATGCATGGTCATCCTGTGGAATCATAGTAAGGCAACTCACCCACCATAGATATGCGAAGAATCTGCCATACATCCTCTGGGGTCAATGTGATCTCACAAGTAGGCAAGTGGAACATGTTATGTTCCGAGTGCCATTGCTCCATCAATGCAGTTAGTAAACTACGGTTTACTGTATACTCAAGCATGTCCAGTGAGTATCCCAGACCACAATGGAATATATCTTGGCGATCCTCAACAGATAACTGATCGATCAATGAAAAAACATGAGGATATGGTGCTTGTGTCTATAATGTACCGGGATCTCTCTACAAAAAGGTTAAAACATTGTAGAATCAGAATTGGGGCAAACAGGGTTGTGCAAAATAGATATGTTCAGCAGGTAGCCATTCTAACGGGGTCAGATTGAGTAAGGCATTCAAGTTTTCTAAATTTTTTGGACTTAAACTCTACATTTTGGGCTTACTGTTCCAAAAAAAATATTTCAAACTCTTAAAATTCTATTTTACCAAAAATGATGGTGTAATTACCATAAATGATATATCTTTCTGGAGACGATACAAGAAATACGGGAAATGATAAAACAAACACCGAAAACAATTCATATCGGGAGACGATAAAACAAAATCGGGAGATGATACATAAAGTGTAGCAAATGATAAAATATGCAGGAAATGCTATTTTATTTACTGGAAATGATATTTTATTGAAATCAATTAAAAATATCTAAAAACAAAGCAAGAACATGTATGAAATTCAAAATTTCAAAGCAAGATTTTGACAACATACCACTAGCGGGTAGTGGGCAGGTCTCTGGTGTCACCGGACAAGCTCGAATCGATGATCATGCAGGGGAATTGACATCTTCTCTCTCTGAGATCTGCAAATATCTATCAGTGAATAGTTCAAATGAATAGTAATTTTGAATTATTACCCTATTTAATCTCATTTTTTGGGTAATTAATTTCAAATTTTTAACCACAAACTATTCTTCATCTATTACACCTTTTTTGCTCTAACTTCATCCTACAGAGTCTAATTTTGACCAAATGAAAAGCAGTACCTTCATGGTTCTAACCACTATCTTTTCTATTGGAATCAAAATCTTCATTCCAAGCTTATCATTCTCATCTAGATGTTTTTATCTGGATATCAACCCAATTTTATGTCCATTTTGATTCTAAGGGGGCATTATCAATCACATCTAGTCAAGCGATCGTACTACCACATTTTTTCAACAACTGGAGCATTGTCATAAATCTAACTTGACTCTGTAAATGATCAAACAAATCAAATTTTAAACAGTTGGAGAATCTTCATCAGGTATCAAATCAGTCTCAACACTATCAAATTTGGAACGAGTGATTTCATCGCTTCATATCAAATTGCTTGCTCTTATCAAATTCAAGTTCTAAACATTAGTAGAGTTATCAATTTCACCACATCACATCAAATTGATAGTATTTGTAGCTAAATCAATCAAAATTTCAAACAGTGATCAGTTTCAATACATTGCATCAAATTGATCATTTGTTCAAATCTTTGCTAGAAATCAGTTTCATCGCATCACATCAAACTGGTTGTCTAGTCAATCTTTCTGAACTATGTCTTGGAGATATCAGTTTCATTGCATCACAACAAACTGGTATTGATCAAGATTTTAGACATCATAGTAATAGTAATTGATTTCATCACTTCATATCAAATTGATTAGGTGTTATTACCCTCAACAATCAGAGAGGTGATTAGTTTCATCGCTTCACATTAAATTGATCTCCTGGTCACTACACTGATCTTATTCAGTAATAAAAAATCTCCACCAGCTTCAATCACATTTCACTCAATCAAGTTCAGATTCAATTTCTAATCAAGAGTAGTCGTATCACTTCATATCCATCTATTTGATCGCTAATCAAAACTAGATGTTCTTTGAATCAACACACCGATCACATATCAATTCAAAGAGGGGCAAATGTAATCACTTGAAAATGCTCTGATAAACTCAGAAGCCCTAATCTGCAATTAAGTCCCCCAGGTCCTAACCAAGACTACCAATATCAATCTAATCACAATTATATAATTAAACTAGATCGGTTTAAGTATATAATTCATAAAAATCAATAATCCAAGATCACTCATCAAGAGACATCCATCAAAAGCCATTAGTTCTTCAATTAACCTTGAATGAATTAAATCAAATCAAAAAATTAAATACATGGCTAAAGAAATCAATTAAAAGGAATTAATTAAATCAAATAATTAATAATCCTTCAACATGCCTCAAGGATAAAGCCTCTAACCAATAGGAGGTAATCACTTGGATCAAGCAAGCTTCCATCTCAACCGTCCCTCATGGATGCATCTCAACCAATGGATTCAAAATTCAAATTTGCCTTTTCCCTCCAAGAATTCTCTATAATAAGAAGCCATTCTAAGCTCATTTGAGATAGGAGAATAAGAATTTAAGCATAGATATAATGTCAATTTAATTCTAGCTAATCTAGTTCATCATTTTTAGCAATGCTAATCTAGTTCATTTGTATAATTTGATCAAAATTGTGCATAATTGAACATGTTCTTGAGCATTTTAGGCATTTTTACAATGAATCTTCCATTTCATGATTGTCATTCGATGATCTAACATGCTTAATCTGAGAGCAATTTACAATTTAGAGTAGAATCTTCATGACTAGGAAGCAATAATTTGATTTCTCAAGGTTTTCCATTGTTTTCATTGATTTGATCTTACTAACCTTGGATATAATGAGTTATTGAGTGTTTGTGTGTAGTATACTTGCATATACATAATAACAGATCACAACATATAGGAAATTCTCAAATTTACAAACCTTATCAACTAATTTTGTGAAATGAGAATGCACCTTTCATTCCACTAGCTTTAAATAAAAAGGTGTCAACATAGCATTGAGCCTTTCAGCATGAAAAAAACTCTAGAATGTGATTAAAAGATGACAAGTGTGGAAAACCTGCAACATGAAACATCATTCCAAAGCCCAAGAATCTTGGTGGGCATATAAAAGAAAATGCAACCATGTATCATACAAAAACAATAAGAGGTGCACTACCCCTATACCAGAAAATAGAGGAAACATATTAAATATGCAACTTACTTTGGGATACTAGGAATGATTTCACTTGACTAGCAACTCAAAAATAAAGACCTCATTCATACATGATATTTTCTCATGAGACGCATCAACCACTAGTTCTAATTGTGTGCATGTGCTTTCATTCCTTAATTTTTTGAGATAGTATAGGATGAAAATTATTCCAATTAAGCTACATAGTCTGGCCAATCCCTCATAGCCAACTGGATAAAGCCTTGTTTCCAATCAGGCATTTGTAGCCCCAACAAGGATATCACCTTTTTTTTTAGGAGCATAGCTCTACTACCAACCAAGCATCCATTTCTCCACTAGAAGTACTCACATCACTTGATTTTAAAACTTTTAATTTTAATTTTATTTTTATATTTTCAAAGTATGATGACAATGAAGTCACTTTTTCCAAGCTAGATACCAAGGTGGTGGCAAGGGTGACCTTTATATTTTTCACTTTATAATAGTCTAAAATTCAGCCAAATACTATCTCATAAAAGTAATTAATATACATTTAAGTTAGGAATTCATGGAGGATGCCATATGCACTTGATGAGACATGTAATAACTCCAACATCTTAATTTAAGAGTTAGTATTCAAGAAAGATCAAGGCAAATCTTACACTGTAAACAATATATTAAATCCATTTTTTTTAAATCAAGGCATATGATACCTCTTATTATCTCTGTTGTCATGCAACCAAATACATGAATTGAATTTCCACCAAGAGAAGGAAAGCCTTGGGAATGTAGCTCTAATATGTCAAACGTCTCTTTATCATAATGATTTGCTAAAACAACAAAATTTCATGCGTACAAAAAGGTTTGAGTGGCTATAACCACCTTTGCATTGGTAAATCATTCTGATTTAGCAATTCTATGTGATTTAATTATGTGATTATGATAGTCAACAAAGCATAAACAACTATTATGGACAGTCCTATTAGGCTGACCACCACAAGGCCCCATAGTTATTTTTTGGGTTGTGTTACCGACAGACAACTCATGCGTCTGGTAAACACAGATGACAAGTTAGTTTTAGCCATTGTTAAGTGGATATTGGGAAAGGATTTCCTCAATAGTGAGGATAGATATAATGTGAACACATATATAGTATCCAAGTTTGTTGGATCCTTTCTTGATTTGGGTGAGCCAAAGGAGGGGGTTGCAAAACTAACTTTTGGGCTCTTTGGAAATGACTACATTGGCAGTCTCAACCAAGTTATAGAGTTGGTGTGGTATGAAATTAGAATTCCTCTAACCATAGATTTGAAGTATTACATGGGAAGGGATGTAGTTGTGCCCTGGATTACATTTGTCTCTTACTTCTGCACCATGTCAATTAGTGCCCATAGAGACTATGCAGGCCATGCACTTGTCTTTCTAAAAAGTATCACTAGTGTTGAAGTGGATATTGAGCAAGGGTTGAGTTCCAAGCCAGGGTAGTTTATGAACAATAGAAGGATTCATAATATAGTGGAGAGTCACAAGAGGAGGAACTATTTTCTGCTAATGAGAAGGATAATGATCAAGACGATGGGGATGGCGAGAATGACACCCCTACTAAGAACCCAATCCCTGTTGATGCCTAGTCATTCCCATTTTATCTTTTCACGATACACAAAAATAAATGGTGTTTACAACATTTTTCTTAGAATAAAATAAAATAAGCATCTACACTTGTAAAAATTTACCTTATGAATGAATACATATATAGCTTTTTATTTATGCAATGTTTCATGTGCATAAAATGTGTCTTCCCCTTTTTGGAGTTCACTTAATAAATCCATTTTTAATGCAATTTTGAATTATGAACATGAAAGTGTGATTTAAAAGTATGAAACAATTTTTATTCATAGCTCTTCCTAATATATAATTCAAAGAGAGAACTAAGCACAACTTAGAATGCTTTTTTTTTTGCAATTTAGAGAAAAATCCTTTTAAAAATTAATTCAACTCATGAAGAGGAATTTGTTCATTATATATACTAACCAGTGACGAATTAGAAAAATGCCTATCTCCAAGAGAGATGTGTGCAAGATTGAGAAAACCTAATTTGAGCATTAGCATGTTTAGATCTAACAACGTACTTGAATATGAGCTAGGCATGAGTGCACCAAACATTTCTATCACCTTCTTAATTCACTTTGATTTAGTTGCATGATGACGTTAGCTAATAAATCACCCCTTTGTACTCATCACTCCTATTGGGACCCTCAAAAACTCATGTTGGACATGCTTAGGGAAATAAGTAACTATATAATGGATCTTTCTAAAAAGGAAACATGTGTAATAGCACTTATTGGGAGGGAAAAAACTACTTTCCCTAATCTAGTTGGCTACCTGTCAAACTAGAGTGATCCATTGCCCAAAATTTGGAAATAACTTCCCTTGTGACCTAATCTCTTATATTTTGTATGTTTTTCCACACACAATTTAGGATACATAGGAAGCAGACAGTTAATCTTTAAAATCCTGAAAATGTGTAGAAAAATGAAATAACTATTGATGCTAGAATTACTTCCTAATGACTTGTGAATATACTAACTTACCTTTGGAAAACTATCCTCATTTTCCAATTTGAATATAACTAGGGGATATTGTGTTGGAAATAACTGAGAGTGGGGGGGGGGGGGGGAATCTGTGGGCTCAAAACAANGGGGGGGGGGGGGTGAATCTGTGGGCTCAAAACAATTCCAATAATTCAACCAAAACTTATATCACCATATGTAATATCCTCTAGTTATCTTAGAGTCCTTTAAGATGAATTCTTTAAGCAATTTTGATTAATATATTCTTCTTAGTAAAGAACTCTGATTATCTTCTACTGATGTTTTACCGAGTAGAAACAATTTAAATTATTGTTTACCGATGAGTCCAGTGTCAATTCATGTGTAAGCTAAATATCAAAGTAGTAAACAAGTACACATTTGACACATTGATTTTAAAGTGGAAACCCTATTAAGGGTAAAAATACTTGGGAATGTAACCCAAAATTTTCACTCTTCTAAAGTGAGCTCGGTGAAGAGCCAACCCTATTAAAGGTTACAAACACACTGTTAAGTGTGACCTTGTTAGAGGATTTAAAACTATTGGTAAATCTATTGACTTCCAACATTCAGTATGCTGACAACTAGAAAAACCTTCTTGATACTAATTTAGTATCTTATAACATTAAAGTATTCTTGAATCCCCACTTGGTTAAGAGATTTCCTGATTCAATGGTTAAACTGAAACAATAGCAGATCTATTCAATAATACAACTTACTTTGCAGGTTTATTTGATCTACTATAGTTCCCAAATATCTCTCTTATCTTTGTTCTCTTTAGCTCATTTGCTTCATCATCATCTTTCTACTTGGTGAATGTTGTGTTCCTCTGTTGTTCGGTGTCTGCAAAATTCTTGGCTCTCTTCTTCAGCCTGTATGATTAGATCTGCATGAGGACTTCTTCCTTCACACAATATTATTTTTAGCATCCTCTTTTCATAATGAATAACTTGCCTCTTTATATAGATATGATTTCGCCATTCAGTTCTTCTTGTTTTTGTCAAAGATCATGTTTCTTGATCCGCAAACTTTGCCAAAATTTTCTTTTGCTTTATTTCACAAATTTCTCCTTGTTTTTATCATTAAAACCATCTTTGATTTTCTTGTTTTTTTTTCTTAACTGTCATTGAAAACAATAAAGGAAACAACCAGTTAACTCCTGATTTATAGCTCTTTCCAACTAATCTTTTTTCATTTCTTGAACTTCAATCATGTTCAGTGATCAAACTTTAGTTCACTCGGTGATCACTGTAGTTAGCTCTATCAACACCTTCTTCTCTCGCTCATCTCTATGCTCAGTTTACACTTTTCTTGGTTACACTTGCTCAGTAAATCCTACTTGGTAACTCCTGCTCGGTTACTTTGGTGCTCGGTATACACTGTGAATTGCTCAGTGTTATCTGACACTTGGTATTCACATACATTTGGTATATAGAGACTTTTTGCTTTATCGAACACAAAAACTTTATCTTTTCTAATATTTGAAGGTTATGACAATATTTTTTTGATCAAAACAAAACATAAAAAGTTGACATTAATGACAATACAATACATTAACTGATTTAATGTCTTGCATTAACTTTCTGCAGCTCGGTGATCATCAACTTATCACTTTCAAACATTTAATCAGTTATGGTTCATCAATCTCTCCCTTTGGCATTGATGGAAACACTTATATGAAATATGCCATTTTGTATTGACCTTACTTGTACTATAACTGATTCAAATATCTGAGTCTCAGCAAGCTCTTCTAGCTTAGATTTGATTCTTGCACAGTGTTCTCTCCCTTTCTTCATTCCCTTTACTGGATAGATGTAGATTTTCGTCTTTTGATGCTTTCTCTCCCTTTGATATAGAATATGTTGGAAATAATGGGAAGTGTGCACTGAGAGGGGAGGGGTGAATCAATACCTCTAAAACTTTTATCTCTTTTAACTTTTATCCATTGTGTAATCAATTATATAACCAACCATCTATTCTATACTATCTTTGTGTAAGATATATCAATTCTTTTAGCTTAATCAAACATGTAAACATTCATAGAAACATTCATAAAATTAACTGACTCATAACACAAGATATAGTAATGCAGAAAACCCCTGATAGAAGGTAAAAACTGCGGTGGGGATGACACCCACAAAAACTTCACTATCTGCAGGTTGGAAGGGTCTAGTTAAGGCTTACAACTTGATCACTTCTGATGATCTACCCTATTAGGAGTTTTATGTGGAGAATTTTTAAGGTCTACTCTGTTAAGAGATTTAATAACACTATTTAGTGTGCACTTGGTTAAGAGATTTACAATAGGATTGTTAAATCCACCTTCCTTGAATGGATTTCTTCTATTTGCTACACTTGTTAGAATGCAGACAAAAATACTCATTGACTTGAGTGTATGCAATCTAACAATTTCTAATTATAGATCCATTACAATTCACATGTATATATATGTATCACCTACTGTGATTGATTAATACCTTTGTTGCTCGGTAGCCTATGTTCTTGGTTCTTGATAACCAATTTCATCTTTTTCTATTCTGCTTCTTCAAATTCTCAGTCAGATCCATAGATGTGCTCGTTGGCTACATTCATCCTCTCATTCATCATAATGAATGATTACAACATCTATTTATAAGATAGATTGACCTAATGTAGTTTCACGTATAACAAAACTAACTCTATGATCACAGGTTTACAACTTGACCTTGATCTCCTAGTCTGCATGTTTATAATCAGTTAGACTGATTAAAACAATTACAATAATGTTGCTTGTCCCTTAAGTAATAGTTTTAAAAATAAATCAAGACTCTATAAATAGAATATATCTATTTTATCTGACGTGGAAGTCAGATCCACTTTTTCCAGGATGTAATTGACTTTCGGTGTCTGATGCTCAGTTTGCTCTGAAATCAGTTTGACTGTCTTTGGGTGTTCTTGGTTGAACTGTCTGTCAGGTTGCACTGTTTCTATTCTTTTGGTTTGCACTGTGTTTTTCTCTTTGATTTCCTCTGTAGGCTTACTCCTGTCGGGTTCCACTTTATCATCTTCGGTTTACACTGCAAAACTATGTCATCGGTTTTCTCCTTGCTTAACATTTTCGGTTTGAACTGAAAACCTGACTTTCGGTGTAGTGTAACTGATGGTTTAAAGAACTTGTTTTCTCATTGCATACTAATGGAAAAACTTTATGTTTACCAATCTCCCCCTTTGACATTAGTATAAAAAATTGATATGTGCAGAATACTATCAAAATTTATAGTATGAACACCTTGTATATACCTTAGTCATTTCATGACTCCCCCTATGCATACGCTGGTATAGTATAGTATATGTGTATGTACACTATATCTCTATACTATCTCTTCCCTTTCTCCTCTGTGCTATATGCTCTGTCTCTGTACATATTTCCTTTTCCCCCTTTTTTCTATTTGTACATATCAATTTACTTTTTCCCCCTTTTTTGATAGTAAGGGAAAAGGTGTATACCTATAGCTTATCAAAAATATGAGAGTGTGAGGATTTCATTTCCTCCATCATCTTCTCCCATTTCTCCTTGAGATTCCCAAGAGCCATATGCTCCAATGTGATCCATACATGCATGTCATAGATGATGTCTGCTACAAACATTTTAGGGGTGGCAATATGTTGCCTAGCTGAACTTAGGTGTGTCTGCAGAAGTGTGAGGTTTGGTAACAATATAAACTGTATCTTGGTAACCTCTTCTCTAAACTATGATTCTACTTCCCAAACTTCCTATCTTAACCATTTTATCTTCATGATCTTCTCATAATGCATTTTGATTGCATTTCCATCAGTGGTGAGACTTTGTGCACTTGCAGTTAGATCAGATTCGATCTTTGCTATCTTATCATTACTATCCTTAGTGAATTTTTCTAAAGTGCATAACTTTTGTATTAAGGAAACAACTTCACTTATGATGGGATATAATTGATCTGATAACTCTGAAATCTTTACCTTATTCTCTATCACTTCTTGGCTGATCTTTTCTGTCAATTTGTATTGAAATTTTTGTTTTACCTGCTCCTTAATTGCCTTTTCTACATCAACATTTTGTGTTGTGATTACTTCTTTGAGGATGTCAAGTTGATCTAGAATGGGGGCATTATGATCAACATCTATTTTGGGAACAATCTAACTCAAGATGTCCCTTGTGTTCTCCAGTACTAAGGAGTCTCGGTGTTGCTTCTTTAGCTTTTGTTGCAATGCTTTCCTTTGACATATTTCTCCATATTCTTGGAGAGATTCAAAATCCAATGTAGTTGGGTCACATTTTGGTATTTCAATAATCTCATCTAGTGTGACTTCCAACTTGTTCTTCTTTGTCTTCTTCTTTTAATTCTGTGATCCACCTATATGCAGAACCATAGCCAACTTTTCTACTTGGTCTGATGTGCTACTAGATGGATTTTGTGGAGTTATACATTTTTCTTGCTACTTGGTGTTTGCCTCTCGGTTATCTGAGGATGTCTCCTTATCAACCTTTGGTGTTTCTACAGCTTCGCCTTTTGTTTCCTTCAGCGTGGTATCAACTGTCTTTACTTGCTCATCCTTCTCTTTTTGCACTTCATCAACATCTTTTATTTGTGCATCTTTCTTGGTGGTATCTTCATGTGTTTGTTCTCCATCAATGAAATTTTGTTCATCGGTTGTGTCCTTCTTTTCATTAGATGTGTCTTTTTCCTTATCATTACCCTAGTCCTTAGGTATGCTTGCATCGGGCTCGGGGGTCTTCTCCTTCTATGAGATAATATTGATTGCTTGAAACAATAATGACATTTGGCCTGGTATATAAACTTGTGCAGCATCAACTGAAGTGTCCTGTTTGTCAGTTTGATCCTTGACAACAGTAACATCTTCATCTTTCTGAATTTCATCTGCAGGATCATCGGTGATGTCAATAACAATATTATCTACTACAATGTCCATAGTAGTGTCTGACCATGTCTCATCTACAACATCCATATTCTTTTTGCCTATAGTGTCCAATTCCTCTTTGTCCAGTTCTACTATTGTGACATCTTTATCTATTGTAGTAACATGTTCCTGGCTCTGTGTAGCCTAATCATCCTTGGTTTGTTGAGTTTTGGTAGGAGCAATTTGGGTCTCGGGACTTGTATCCTTTTTAGGAATATCAAGTATCTTTCTCCATTCTTCCCCACTCTTTCTGTCTAGCTCCAGTATGTGTCCTTAAAGCACTTGGTAGGCTCTCAGCTTTGGTAAGAACCTCTTGGAGTGAATTTTCATCATCTCTTTAATCTCCTCCATTTTTGATTCAGGAGGCATGACAGATACTAGGGCTCTTTCCCTTATTTCTTTCTCAGAGTGCAAGGCAAATGTCCATCTTGCTGATAATCTATCTTGAAGTTCTTTTGGCATATTGTTTGCCAGTTGTATTGGAAGGTATTTCAATATGCACATCATCTTGATAATTTCCTCCTCAATCTTATTTTGATCCAAGGGATCCAATGTTAACCATTTATTGATCTTCCTATCATTGACTGTACCTGATTTGATGATTGAGCACACACTTCATCAACTGTTTTAGGTATCTTATTCTTTTCCTTTTGAACAGATTCATCCTGTTTGGTGTCCTCTATGTCCTCCTTGGTTCTGATGAACTTTCTTCTTTTTGTAGGACCTCTTTTCTGTGTTTGAGGTTTCCTCTTATATGTCCTCACTTGACCTTTCTTTAATGGTGAAGGACTTTTGTCCTTTGTTGTTTGACTCATTGTCCTTGTAGCAGTTGTAGTCCTAGGCTTCTTAGCTGGTGGAGGTAATGGTGTATCTGACTCTGTAGACTATGAGTGACTCTCCTTCTTAGCTTCACCAATGGGTGATTGTCCCTTAGTTTCCTCTATCTTTTTAGTTTCTTCTTCTGTAACCAATAGTCTTTTCTTTAAGTTCTTGACCATCTTGTCTTTCTTCCTGTCCATCTTCTTCACAACCAAGCCAGTTTTGATTCTTTCTTTGGCTTCTTCATAAGTCCCGAACTTGGTTTGTGATTTATCTATTGGCTCATTTATTAATGCATCAATTGCATTATATGTTGGATCTATGTTCACTTCATGGTCAAGTGAAGATAGCCATGTCGTCCTCAGTACAACTGGTTTGATGTATGTGAAATAAGTGTCTACCATGAAACATATATTGGTTCTGAACTTTTTAATTAACTGTTCGGGGATCCTTACTCTTTTGTGCATTCTCTCCTTGAATCCAACAAAGTATTCATCCATTATTGACTCAAACTTATCTCCTAGTGATTTTATAGACTCACTAATTTGTATGGTCACTGGTCTTGTTGTGTCCCATTGCACATTTCCTATAGATGGAAAAGATTCTTGGAAGTAGAAGAATATGCACATGATAAGTGAACCAAATTTACATGAATTTGATTTTTCATTTCTGATTGTCTTTAAGTTCTCTTCTAACTGCTTGAGTAGAAGTTCTGATAGATCCAACTGAGTTCCCTTCTTAACAATCTTGTAGGCTGTATCCACTGCTCTGGATGTAATTTTGTTCATCTTGCTAGCCTGAAAGAACTTGTATCCTAAGACACATGCTCCAAATTCTAGTTCATCATCTGTAATGGTGGATACCTTAAGTCCTCTTCCATCACATTTAGCTCCAATGTTCTTCTCTATGTCAGCTTTAGGTGGGTGCTTCAATGCCTTTACCTTATTAGTTATTGGATAACTAGTGACAACATGAATAACATCTCGTGTTATCAGTTTAGGCATATCTATCCATAGATTTTGGTCATGGATCCTTCTTAGTACTAACTGAATCTACTCAGTCTTAAACTCTTTCAGGAACCATAGGGAATTTGTGAGCCCTTTTACTTTGATGTGTTTATGCTCTTCTTGCCATCATCTTTACATAGCTTCTTGAAAGTTTTCTCAACCTCCAGATCGCCAATATTTGCAATCTTGCAGTGTATGTATGCTCACATGTCTTTGACAAGAAAAAACCTATCTGGTATTCTTGATAATTCTCTAGCATTGTCGGGTTGTGAGGCAAATTCTTGGCATATCTTATAATGTGGTTCCTCACATGTACTATTCTTGATAAGTTTGACCTTGTTCTTCTTAATACTCTTCAGGTTAGCAGTTCTTGATGTGGTCACCATTATTTCTGACATTAGGGCTTTCCTGTAAATGATAAACAGAGTTCTCAATTTATTATTGGTACTTACTTTAGCCTCTGTAGCTGTAACTACTCTACTTGGAGTGATTTGAATCGGGTTGGAGTCACTCTACAATGCTGTTGCTTCTTGCTTTGGTCGCTTCGCTTAAATCACTGGTGAGAATTGAAACCCTTCTGTCATCTATTTATAGAATTTTTCCCTAAGTTGAGTCATTAATGCTCAACCACTCCTCAGTGTGAAGACAAAGTCGTCAGTTAAAACACTAACTTCCCTTTCGGTGACAACGCGATGCTTCGGGCAGTCTTTTAACTTGTTTCTTTTATCGAGGGGTTTTGGTGTTTGGCAAAGACAACTTTGTCAACTCACATGATTACTGACAAATCTTGATTTACATTAGCAACTTTAGCTTTTACATGTTAACTGACGATTCTTGGTAAGTGTAGAAAACTCAGCTTTGAATGTATACCGAAGCATTTCAGTATGTATTGACCGATGAAATAGTTTTCACAAAATTTAACAAGTAACACCATAGTGCATCTATAATCATGCTAATTTAGAATTTCAACTATGTATAATGGAATTGATGCAAAATATGACTTGGTATAATGCAGTTCCATACTTACTTGTTCTTCTTAGATGGGGGTGGTGATGTCACCAGATCCATTGGATAGGGTGTCACCATTTGCATTGCTCAATCTAGCTTCATCAGTGTTTGTAGCTTTCATCCAAATTTTGTTTCTCATCTTCCTGATGTCTTCAATGGTGTTTCCATTGGAAAAGGTGCTGGTCTCTATTATTCAGTCTCTACAGTCCTTCTTGAGATGACCAACTTTATGATAGTGTAAACATGCCATTTCGGGGTTAGTCCAACCTCTAGGTTTTCTTGTCCATTGTCTCATACAGTTTGCAACAATGTGACCAAATATTCCACATGCTATATAATTTTCCCAAGTGTTGTAATCCCATACATACTGGTTACTGACTCTGTTTGGTTGATAGGCAGATTATTGACCTTTAGGCTTCCATGCTTGCTTTTTCTTCTTCCAGCATTCAAGGGTTGTGTGCCCATGTATTTTGCAAGTAGGAAAGTATTTTTTCATGTAGGTTTCCTTCTTGGGTTGTTTCATCTTAGATTTACATTCATATGCTTTATGTCCTTTCTTGTTACATTTATAACAAATTCCTATGAATGAAGATTTAGATTTAGGAATACCTTTCATTTTGATCCTACAAACATTTGATGTGTGGCCTTGCTTTCCACAGTGATTGCATGTCAGCTTTCTTGGTCTCAGATTTGGATAGAAATTCTTTGGATCAACTTGATTAGGTGATTCTCCATTCTCGGTATAGCCTAGTCTGGTATTTTTATTGGCTCTCCTTTGTCCATCAAGAAAATCATCCATTCTTTTATTGCTTTCTTCAGCTCTCTTGATTATCTCATTATGCTATTGCTAAATTCTGAGTTCTTGTTTCAACTTTTCATTTTCTTCTCTTAGCTCACCGATAGCTTCTATTCTTTCAATGAGATCAACATTCATTCTGTTTGCCTCTTGACTCATAAGAATAATGTGATTTTTAATCTCATGGTGATGTTCTGTAAGTCTTTGTATTTAGATGACTCTTTTTCTTGTAGCTTTTCAGTAATCTTCCTCCTATCATAAATAACTAGTGTTCTCTCTTGCTTAGCTTGTCTATCATTGTTCATGACATCAATCATTATTACCATCTATATCTCTTGATCGATTTGTATAGATTTTTCTTGTCCATCCAGAGGTTGATTGATTTCATTTAAGCTTATGATGCTTTCTTCTAAAGTGTCTGATGCTTTGCTTGTAGTAGATCCTAAAGACTCAAATATATCTAGTATCTCTTCTTCATGGTAATATTTTTCATTACAACGAGATTCCATAATCTTTCTTTCATCCAACAACTATCTCATCTTGATTCTAGCTTCTTTATACTACTCATAGAAGATCTAAATTTCTAGCTTCTGATTTTCAATACTTTTGTCAAGTCTGTACTTCTCCATTGTATGATATTTTCTCTTAAGTCTTTAAGCTTTCCAAATAAGAGTTCTAGCTCTTATACCAATTTTTGGAAATAATGGGAAGTGTGTACTGAGAAGGGAGAGGTGAATCAGTACCTCTAAATTTTTTATCTCTTTTAACCTTTACCCAGTGTGTAATCAATTGTATAACCATCCATTTGTTCTATACTATCTTTGTGTAAGATATATCAATTCTTTTAGCTTAATCAAACATGTAAAGATTCATAGAAACATTCATGAAAGTAATTGAATCATAACACAAGATATGGTAACGCAAAAAACCCCTGTTAGAAGGTAAAAACTACGGTGAGGATGGCACCCATCAAAACTTTACTATCTGCAGATTGGAAGGGGCCGGTTAAGGCTTAAAATTTGATCACTTCTGATGATCTAACCTGTTAGGATTATTATATGGAGACTTGTTAAGGTCTACTCTGTCAAGATCTTTAGCAACACTATTTAGTGTGCACTCGGTTAAGAGATTTACAATAGGATTGTTAAATCCACCTTCCTTGAAAGGATTTTTTCTATTTGCTACACTTGTTAGAATGCAGAAAAAAATACTCATTGACCTGAGTGTATGCAATATAGCAATTGATGATTATAGATCTATTAAAATTCACATGTATATATATGTATCACCTACTGTGATTGATTAATACCTCTGTTGCTCAGTAGCCTCTGTTCTTGGTTCTTGATAACCAATTTCATCTTTTGTTGTTCTTCTTCTTCAAACTCTTACTCTGATCCATAGATGTGCTCGTTGGCTACATTCATCCTCTCATTCATCATAATGAATGATTACAACATCTATTTATAAGATATAATGACCTAATGTAGTTTCACATATAACAAAACTAACTCTATGATCACAGGTTTACAACTTGACCTTGATCTCCTAGTCTGCATGTTTATAATCAGTTAGAATAATTAAAACAATTACAATAATGTTGCTTGTCCCTTAAGTAATGGTTTTAAAAATAAATCAAGACTTTATAAATAGAATATATCTGGTTTATCTGACGTGGAAGTCAAATCCACTTTTTTTGGGATGTAACTGACTTTCGGTGTCTGATGCTTGGTTTTCTCTGAAATCAGTTTGACTATCTTTCGGTGTTCCTATTTGAACTATCTATCGGGTTGCACCGTTTCTGTTCTTTTAGTTTGTACTAAGTTCTGCTCATCAGGTTACTCTGTCAGTTTACTCTTGTTAGGTTCCACTTTATCATCTTCAGTTTGCACTTTCAGTCTACACTGCAAAACTGTGTCGTCAGTTTTCTCCTTGCTTAACATTTTCGGTTTGAACTGAAAACCTGAATTTTGGTGTAGTGTAACCGATGGTTTAAACAACTTGTTTTCTCATTGCATACTAATGGAAAAACTTTATGTTTATCAGAATACTCTCCCTTAGATAGATGTTCTGATTCTTTCCTTTTGATCACTACCTTTGATGGATATTCCATTGAATATTTTCTCTCCCTTTACTTGATGGATATTTCATTGATATATTCTCTCCCTTTGACAACAATGCCAAAAAATATATTATAGCTCTATATTAACTAATATTATTTCTAGTGTTTGGTGTAGATAAGTACCCCCTTTTTTTTACTGATTTCTTTATTGTAGCCTATATCTCTGCTTGCATCAACATGATTGATCTTTTGATAATGTGTAGGCCGATGCAGCATCCTAGTCATCTTAATAACCAGTAGACAAGGGTATAACCCCTAGTCTCTTTATCAGGTATTCAAATGTATCTTTTGGTAATGGCTTGGTGAATATGTCTACTAGCTTTTCTTTAGATTGCACATATTCCAACATTACCTCCTTCTCTTGTACTTGTTCCCTTAAGTAATGATATTTAATGGATATATGCTTTGTCTTAGCATGCATTACTAGATTCTTTGAGATATTGATTGCACTTGTATTATCATAGTAGATAATGACTTGATCAAGTATTTCTTTAGTCATACCTTTCAACAGTTGTTTGATCCATGCAATGTTAGAGAAATTTGTAGCAGTAGCCACATATTCTACTTCTGCAGTTGATTGTGATATGCATCCTTGCTTCTTGTTTATCCAAGTGACAAGTCTTTCACCCATGAAGAATGCTCCTCTTGTAGTGCTCTTTCTATCATCTATGTTTCCATCCCAATAGGTGTATACTTTCAGCTCAAATTTGTCTTCTTTTCTATACCATAGACCATAGTCCTTAGTATTCTTTAGATATCTCAGAATTCTTGATAGTAGTCATGTGATATTCTTTATGGTAAGCAGAGAATCTTGCAGCTATACCAACTACATGTGCTATATTTGGCCTTGTGTAGACAACATACATGAGTTTACCAATAATAGATTGGTATAAGGTGTAATTTACCTCGGTTGACTTGTCCTCCTTTGATAATTTGCATCCGGTAGCCATAGATGTTCCAACTGGCTTGGAATCCTCCATTTGGAATATTTTAAGCACTTCTTTGATGTACTTTGACTGTGTGATGTAGATCCCTTCAACTTGTTGTAGAATATATAAACCTAGAAAAAATTTGATTTCTCCAAACATAGAAATCTCAAATTCTTTGCTCATTTCATTAGCAAAGGATTTACATAGTATATCACTTCCTTCAAATATAATATCATCAACAAATATTTCAGCAATCAAGATCTTATCATCAGTGTCTCCTTTTAAATATAGATTACTATTTTCACTTGTTCTAATGAATCTAATACTAATGAGATAAGAGTGAATTCTTTCATACCATGCTCTCGCTGCTTGTTTCAATCCATACAAGGCTTTTTGTAGCTTACAAAACTTGTTTCTCATGTTAGGATCAACCAACCCTTTAGGTTGTTCAATGTACACCTCCTCTTCTAATATTCCATTTAGGAATGCAGATTTGACATCCATCTGGTATACCTTGAATCCTTTGAAAGCAACATAGGCAAGTAGAATTCTTACCCCTTCTAGTCTATCAATGGGTGAAAAGGTTTCTCCATAGTCAATGCCTTCTTCTTGTGCATACCCTTTACATACCAATCTTTCTTTATTTCTTTTGACTTCTCCATTCGCATTTAGCTTGTTTCTGAATATCCATTTGGTTCCAATGACATTTTTATCACTTGGTCTTGGTACTAATGTCCATATCTTGTTCTTTTCAATCTGTTCAATCTCTTCATTCATTGCACTGACCCATTCTTGATTCTCAAATGTAGCATTAACAGATTTAGGCTCAAAATCACAAATCATACATCTATGGTTAAGTGACTTACTTCTTGTTCTTGTTCCAACTCTTTTTTCCTCAATGATCTGGTCTTGTGGATGATGTCTTCTGACATATCTGGCAAGTACAGGTTCAGATCTAGGTTCTTTATTCTGATATTCATCACTTGATTTTGCATTATGATTTTCTTCCTGATTCTCGATGTGTGCAGCTTGATGCTCGATTGCATTGATCTATCACTCAGTAGGGTCTGCTTGTTTCTCGGTAGGTCTTGTCTGGTGCTTGGGCAAGGTGTCAGGTTCATCAATGTAGACAAATCTATTGTAATCTTTTGGTTCCTTCCTTCTTTCCTTATCATTTTTCTCTGCATATTCATCTACTCTGACATTTGCACTCTCAATGATTTTGTTAATAGATTTTTTTAAACATTTATAAGCTTTGCTCTTGGTATAATAACCTAGAAAGATTCCTTCATCACCTTTAGAATCAAGTTTCCAATTTCTATCTGCTTTCAATATATAGCATTGACTTCCAAATTTTTTGAAGTAACGTACATTTTGTGTGTGTCCATACCATAGCTCATAAGGTGTCTTATTGGTGTCCTTCAATTGAACTCGATTGAGTGTGTAGACAACATTACTTACAACTTCTCTCCAGAATGTCTGTGTGATACCTTTTTCAATCATTAGGGTTATGGCACAATCAACAATTGATCTGTTCCTTCTTTCAACAATCCCATTTTGCTGAGGTGTTCTTAGTGCAGAAACCTATCTTGTGATCCCATGCTCATTACGAAAGATAGTGAATTCATCAGAAATAAATTCTCCTCCTCTATGTGATCTCAAACATTTTAGCTCTTTTCCACTTTGTTTTTCAACATTAGCCTTATACCATTTAAACATCTTAAATGCTTTTGATTTCTCTTTTAGGAACATGAGGATCATCATTCTAGAATAATCATCAACAAATAGAATGAAGCATCTATCACCATAATAGATCCTAGTTCTCATTGGTCCACATAAGTCAGTATGGACTAACTCTAGAATATCATTAGATGTATGAGATTTTCTCTTGAAACTAGACTTTGCCATTTTTTCCATTTGAGAATTTTTACACATGACATGGTCGGGCTTTGAAATGCTCGGTAAGCCTCTTACTTTCTTTTTCTTTCTTATCTTTACCATGTTGTCAAAGTTTACATGACATAACCTTTTATGCCATAGCCAAATGTCTTCATTTCTAGTTAATAAACAAGTGGTCTCTACATTGTCAAGATAGAAAAGATTACCGTTTGTTTGTTCACCAGTATCGAACAATTTTCCATTTTCATTGTAGATCATTTCCTTTTTGTTCTCAAAAGCAACTCGGTGGTGTGTAATGTTCAGCTGTGAAACACTTAACAGACAATAGTTAAGTTCTTTTACCCAATATGCATTGTCACATCTGATCAGATTATTCAACATGATGGTTCCTTTACCTTCAACCAGACAAGGTGAGTCATTACCCATCCTAACTGATCCACCATTGTAATATTCACAAGTTTCAAACTTTTCTTTATCACCAGTCATGTGATGAGTACAACCACTATCAATATTCCAGACATCATTCTTGCTAACCTTAGATATGAGTGCAGTTTCTACATACATTTATTCATCATCTGAATCATCCTTCATAGCGAAAAATGCCACCTGAATTTATTCACCAGAATCAATGTCAGTATTTTCATCTTTGTTCTCAATCAGGTAACATGCCTTCTTTCCTTTTTCCTTGTAGTCTCGGTTGTCTCTTCTGTCAGATTGTCACTTACTTTCATAGTCTCGGTTATCACTTCTGTCATACTTTTTCTCATGAGATCTGTCATTGTTTCTTTCATCCTTCCTTTTGTTAGGACATCTAGTAGTAAAATGACCAATCTCTTTGCAATTAAAACATACCAGAGGTAATTTACCTTTGTATCTTCCCTTATCTCTTTGAAATCTTCTTTCCATTAGTGCTTCAATTTCATCAAGTTCTTGATCATCACTTTCACTATCACTATTATTTTTTATAGTGTGTTTATGACTTGATTTACCTATTCTTAGAGAAGACTTCAATGTAGACTCAATATTTGGTAAGACACTATTGTCATATTTATTCATCTGAAATGAAATAAGTCTACCAATTAAACTATCAAGAGTAACATTTTTTCCAGCTACTACTCTCATTTCTTGAATAGTAGATACTCTAATAGCATAAACATGAAGTAAGGTTCTCAGAATTTTACTTACCACTATTTCTTCAGCAAGTACTCCTCCTACTCTTTGAATGACATTGACAACCTCTTTGATTCGGTCACTGTACTGAGAGATGTTTTCTCCTTCTTTCATTCTCAGGTCATCAAATTTTCCTCTTAGGCTTTCATCTTTTTCCCTTAGCACATTGGCATCTCCTCCATGTACCAACTTTTGTTTGTCCCACATTTGCTTTGCAGTGGTGCATGTTTTAACATCTTCAAATTTAGCATCAGATAATGCAACAGTAATTTCTATCATCATCATATTGTGCTCATGCTTTTCTCTTAATTCATCAACAGTTGGAGGTCCAGTGACTGCAACATATTTAGTGTCTAAGTATTGTGTAACATCATTACCAATACTAGAGAGATGAAGTCTTATTCTACTTTTCCATGATGCAAATTTGTCTTTGTTCAACTTTGGCACATCCCTTCTGTTCATCTTGATCTTTGGCTTAAGTCTTTAGACTTCCCTTCTAAGCACCAAAGCTCTGATACCAATTGTTGGAAATAACTAAGAGGGGGGGGGGGGGGTGAATCAGTGNAACTAAGAGGGGGGGGGGGGTGTGAATCAGTGGGCTCAAAACAATTCCATTAATTTAACCAAAACTTATATCACCATATTTAATATCCTCTAGTTATCTTATAGTCCTTTAAGATGAATTCTTTAATCAATTTCAATTAATCTATTGTCTCGGTAATGAACTATGATTATCTTTTATTGATGTTTTACCAAGTAAAAACAATTTAACTTAGTGTTTACTGATGAGTCTAGTATCAATTCATGTGTAAGAAAAATATCAAAGCAGTAAACAAGTACACATTTGACACATGGATTTTAATGTGGAAACCTTGCTAAGGGAAAAACCACTTGGGACTGGTAACCCAAAATTTTCACTCTTCTGAAATGAGTTCGGTGAAGAGACAACCTTTTTGAAGGTTACAAACACACTATTAAGTGTGACCTTGTTAGAGGATTTAAAACTATTGGTAAATATGTTGACTTACGTCATTCACTATGATGAAAACTAGAAAAACCTTCTTGATACTAATTTATCATCTTAAAATATTAAAGGATTCTTGAATCCCCACTCGGTTAAGAGATCTCCTGATTCAATGGTTAAAATGAAACAATAGTTGATCTGTTCAATAATATAACTTACTTTGCATATTTTCAGATCTATTGTAGTTCCAAAATATCTCTCTGATCTTTGTTCTCTTTAGCTCATTTGCTTCATCATCATCTTTTTGTTCGGTGAATGTTGTGTTCCTCTGTTGCTCGATGTCTACAGAATTCTTGGCTCTATTCTTCAGCCTGTATGATCAGATCTACATGAGGACTTCTTCCTTCACACAATATTATTTTTAGCATCCTCTTTTCATAATGAATAACTTTTCTCTTTATATAGACATGATTTCTCCATTTAGTTCTTCTTGTTTTTGTCAAAGATCATGTTTCTTGATCCACAATCTTTGCCAATATTTTCTTTTGCTTTATTCCACAAATTTCTCCTAGTTTTTATCAATAAAATTGTCTTTGATTTTCTTATTTTCTTTTACTTAACTGTCGTTGAAAACAATAAAGCAAACAACGAGTTAACTTCTAATTTATAGCTCTTTCCAGCTAATCTTTTGTCATTTCTTGAACTTTAGTTCTGTTCAGTGATCAAACTTTAGCTCACTTAGTGATCACTGCAGTTAGCTCGGTCAACACCTTCTGCTCTCAATCATCTCTATGCTCGGTTTACACTTTGCTTGGTTATACTTGCTTGATAACTCCTACTCAGTAACTCTTGCTCGGTTACTCTGGCCCTCGGTAGACACTGTGAATTGCTCAATTTTCTTTGACACTCGGTATTCACATACATTTGGTGTATAGAGACTTTTTGCTTTACCAATCACAAAAACTTTATCTTTTCTGATCTTTGAAGGTTATGAAAATATATGTTTGCTCAAAACAAAACATAACAAGTTGACATCAATGACAATACAATACATTAACTAATTTAACGTCTTGCATTAACTTTCTACAACTCAGTGATCATCAACTTATCACTTTCAAACATTTAATCAGTTATGGTTCATCATATTGGTCAGCTTCTAGATTTGCTAGATACCTAATGGGACATATGTGCATATGTATCAAAAGTTTCTTATCAAAATTAGGACAAGCCCTTTCTAAATTTTTCCCATTAATCACTAGAATTGATGACTATAAATGTGTATCTTCCCTACATTTATTAGCACTTTTTTCCTCCAAAGGCATTAAGTTGTCTTCAAGCGATGAGAAGAAAAGTTATAGGTTGTCCCAAAACTGTACATCATCTTCAACACTAGCTTGCCCCTGGGTCGAGGTCACACTTGGATCTTTCTCCTCACTTAGGTCTCCTGAAAGGAGGATTTCTTGGTCCTTTTTGCAAGATACTTCTTTAGGAATCTCAAGTTCTAGATTGTGCCTCATCACCACTTATATTTTAATATATTCTCCATCCTAAGTGGATTGTCTCTCTTCATTAGACTCAGAGAAGAAGGGGATACTTTTTGGAAACAACCAGATTCTTCCATTTTATTCCATTCAAAATAAGGTTCATCGTTATGGTCCAACTCGAATCCAACATCTTCCATCTTTGTAGGGTATTGAGACTTGAGAATACATAGGATCTCATGAGTCTTCAACTATGATGTATCCTTACTTTGTATACTTGATTGATTTGATCTCCATATTACGGGGTTGCCTTTGAATAAGGAGATTGTGTCCAGCATGGGACTCTAAGAAGATCAATCTCTTTTAAAGAATGAGAAGGAAAAATAATCTTTGAATTCAACAACTTATCCATTGTTGATTTCTTCTAGTGATAAGATAGAGATTTCCTCATTCCTCACAATTTTTGTTAGGATAAGGTCAATCATACCACATGATATTGTATCTAAACATGTTGGAAGAGTTGGTCATGTTGCCTTGATTTTTCTTATTCAGTTTCCTTTGTTTCACACTGAAATTCGTATAGAAGCTCTTAGACATCTAATCTATTGTAGCTTCAAATACAAGGAAATTGATAGTTCTACTCCATTTTTAAATTCTAGTTGAGTCATATATGCATGCAACTTCACCAGGTTCTTTGATTGCTTCCTTTAAGCATAAAATATTAAAGAATGCACCAAATATTTGGAAAAGCGAGCCTAAAAATGGTCCCACCAAGCATGCTAGAAAATTTGTTGATCCCTAATAGGCTGGTACCTAAATAAGGGTAGACAGGAAGTTTGATAAGTATGGAACCCATTGTGCCCCATGGAATAACCTTTGTGATTTTATAAGTCAATCCTTCATGATAATGTGTTTGGAAAGGGGACAAAAAGATTTACATAAATTATGATCTAGGATAGAGGGAGATACACCAAAGAAAAGCTTTTGCAAAACTTTAAACCTTTCTAGAAATATTTTAGGACACTTCAAACTTAGGGATATATCACCTTCCTAGAAGCAGATATAATGCACTACAAAACCTTCATTATTGGAAAGGAGAACAAAACACATGTAGTAGAAAGAACATAAAGTGTAATGTTTGAATCCTAACCGTGGGAACCACTTGCAAAAATATGAATAAAGACACATATCTCCTTGGGTTGTGTTGCTTTAAAAGAAGAAAACATAATGCAATAAAAATCCTTCTGGGCTGGATAAGAACAAAGCTTAGAGTGCAATGTTCAATTCCTAGATAGAGATATTGCTTACAAGGGCCTGGTAAAAGCACATACATCCCAAATTTTGAAACACTCAACCATTAAGGGGAATTAATTACAATTGGTATAATTCATCTTCTATTTTTAAGACGTGGAAGAGTAGAAATAATACATGAATTGCAAATTTTCAAGATAAGTGGAAGAGAAAGAGATTAACATTAGTAAATAGGACCCAGAATAAAGATTACTAGCATATAACACTTTTATAATAAGTAAAAGAAAGACACTTATTACATAGTCTATGTACTTTATTAAGAGCAAACAATTAAGGAAAGATAACAGGTCACAAATTACAAATGTTACAGAATGCATTTATTGTTAAACACAAAGAATTTCTAGAAGGATAAGCAATGGTTTTTTTAATTTAGAAAATGAAGAGATCCTACTAAAACTAAAACCTTCTTTTTACAAACAGAATGGGATTTAGTAGATCATTCCCCTATTTTACATGTTGGTGATGTGATCATTTAATCATGACAACGATAATAACCATCTCCGTGCGAAATAATTTTCATCATTAATTCTTATTCCTGTGGCGTGGATGTCACCTGCAATTTTCTCAACTAGTTCACCATCAGGAGAAGGCAACCTACTAATTTTTATTGCAGCAAATGCCCATTTTCTACCAGTTGGCGTCATTCTTCTTTCAAAATTAATCCCCACGGTGCCTTTTGAAAAAAAACATCTTTATCCCATAATGTGCAAGCCCAAATTGATTGAGCCTCAAAGGTATACCCCTGAAAAATGTCACATAGGTAGAGGCCTTCAAAAATAGTTCCACAATGGAGTTTTCAGGTCTCGCCATGTCATTGTATGTTGACATTGCGAGTCTTCTAGGGAGTAAAGATTTTGAAGCTCAAAAAATGTGTACAATGCTACCATGTGTCCTAAGAAAGGAAGTGTTACCCTCATTTTTAAATTTTCAATTTTAGCTCCCTTCTTCTAATCATTTATTATCCTTGTCTCGATCTTCACAAATTCAAGCAATCTCATTTTTGCCGATCAGTCGATCAACCTTTTACCCAACCCTTCGTATTATCACAACATCGCTAGTCAGAGAAAGAGTCACCTTGAGTCTATAGTTCCTATTTCCTTGTTCCTCCCGACATCTGACCTTCAATAGTCTTAATACAATGGTTCCTCATTAAGTCCCTTATCGATCGATCGCACTTGATCTACACTTTTGCACATACTCTATTGTTCCATAGTTCCTCAAAGATGTGATATTCTGATGCTCCAATGGTGGTGGCCTTGTAAACAACAATAGTGTGGTGACATCAGCGAAGTACCGATCTTAATGCCCGATTGATGGGATATTAATTAAAATCTTTTCATTTCAAATTCAGAAGCACTATTGTCAAATGCCAAAGTTAAAAAATTAGTTACTCCAGGCTTAAATGAGTATACCACATTTAGAAGCTCTAGAGAAGTTGAAGAATTATGCAAATGTGAATGCAAAGAATAGGTTTGAGCTGGGAAACCCCTCTGTGTATGCATTTTCTTAAAGAATTAGATATACTTTTCTTTCATCTAAAAGGTGAAAGGGAATCACCCAGTCAAGTCAGTGTTAATGAGCTTGTGTTCTCTCTCTATTTATTATCCATATTTCTATTCCTTCAATCCCCACATTTGTTTGGAAACCCTAGGTTTTGGTTCCTTCACCTCCATGGCCCTTAAGACCTTTCAGCCCATTGAAAGTAAACTAGACCATATCAAAGATACAAAGTTGGGTCACTAATCATGCATGATGTAAACAAAAGGTTGTTAAACATACATACCTCCCTCATTTCTCAAAAAATTGTGGAGTCTGCGCTATCCCAATCTGACAGTTACCCTTTTGTTATTCCATGTCCTAAATTGGTCTTTACCTGCATATAACATTATCACCCCAACATCCATGAAATTTATGGTGTCGACCAAATGCCCATAGTTAAAATTGATATAGATAGAATTTATCTTGTATTACATATTCCTAGAAAGGGAGATGTGATAGATTCATTTGTTTAGTCAGGGTTGGAATTTTTCCACAAAAAATCAAATTGGTGTCTTAACACAATTACCCAGCATTGGCTAAAAATTCCCCATTCAGGAAAGTCCAAATTACCTCCCTAGATAAAAGCAAAGTTGTTCTGAGATGATATAGAAAATATTATTGTATTTTTATGCCATATAAATGGTAGACCTGATGCTGAGTACTTTGAAGAATGAATGTGCCAATTTGTTCACACCATCTGTGACAATAAAAATAAGGTCAATTGGGCTAAACTGATAAGTGACTCATTGCATGAATAATTTGTGAAGTTTGAGAAGGAGAGGAAATTCTATTTGAGCTCTGGTTATTCTATATACTTGCTACTAGAAGACCATCTTGACCAAGTTTGAGGCAAGAAGGCCATATTTCAAGAGGTATTCCAGCTTGTGATTTTTTTCCCCAGTTGTGGAAAGAGGAGGACATGAAAAGTTTTTCCTGTGTTCACGACACCTTTCTTATGACATGTATAAGGGTCATTAAAGGGTGCCTAGAAAATACATTCTCAGATGAAGCTAGAGCTTTAATAAATAATTTTAGCAGTAGGAGGCTATGAGAAAGCACCTTTGAAATTGCCTAGGTATGTCTTCGACTTTCTTGTATTCTTGGGACTTTATCGCCAGATGGATTTTTTGAATATTAAATATGTTAAAATGAAGAAGAAATGATACTCCTTTCCCATGAATATGTCTCATTATTCCTGTAAAACTAATGAATGTGCCAAATCTATAGATAAAATGCTAGTTGAATTTAGTTTCCACTCTCAGCCTTTGAGAGTCAATTTTGATAGTAAAGGATATGTTAGGCAGAATTTTTATAGAGCTTCTCACTATTTTCATGTGCCAGAACTAGAATATTTTTGGGAATATTGTTTGATGAAAGGAAGCTTTAAGGTGTTGTTTCATGAGGCTAACCATATACTAGATTATTTCCTTTGAACCATTTCCTTGATTCCTGGAGGCATGAAAGATAATGGTGATTGTATGGTCGATGATTCATATAAAAATGTTTTTATGCCTCGTTTTCAATGGCCAGAGAATGTAGATATCAAGGGAAGGATAGCCCAGGTACTGAATAGGTCAAATATATGGTGTAAAAAGGTTAAATCCCATTTTGGTCCTCTAATACACACAAGTACACCCAAGGAAAATAATGCTAGTGTTCAGACCTCCCCAAACGCGTCTGTGAGTCCCTCACCACAAGATGAAACCTCTAAAACAAATTCACAACCAGATGGAGATGGAGATCCTCCACAAAAAGGGGAAAAATTAAAGTTTGTGTGTGAAAAAAATGCTACAAGAGTATCTAAGAAAAGAAGGGTATTGTTGCAAGCTAATTCAAGTGATGATGATACTAAATTCTTAAATCAATTGGGAGAGAAAAGTCCTATCATTTATTAGATAGATGATGAGCCACAAAGCCCTGTATCTAACCAACCTACTGTATCACCTACTTCTAAGCCTAAAAATCTATCAATTCAAGCTCCTATGAGTACCTCATTTGCGCCCTGGCTCAAAAAGACCGTCAATAAGAAAAAGAAACACTTCTCACCAATTTTGGATACTAAGGTTGATATTGTTGCACAATTGTTGGAAGAGACTCCAAATCCAAAAAGAGCAAGACAGATGGCTAGGATGGTGATAGATTCTCAAACTGAGCACCATGTAATGGAGATCGCCAACCCTAGCATGGACAAAAATGAGCAAGAAATCATTGAAGGAGAATTCAATGTGAGAAGGATTGACATGTGACCTTCCACTATTGAAGGAGATATTTATCATGTTGAATTCTCAGTGTCTATACTATCTAAAAGAAATAAGGCCACAAAGAAGAAAAACATAGAGCTTTCCCAATGTGTGGATACTCTCACTTCATTTATCCGAACTACTCTACCCACTGGAAGTATCCCAACTAGTTCACCTCTAGGTGTATCTATCATAGAACTTACTAACTCTGATAAGTTAGAATATGCTAAGAGAGCTCATGTGGTTGTCAAGGCAATGGATGATTGGTCTAGTCAAATGATTTCTATGGGATTATCTCTTATTGAGCATGACCTGAGGAATTATGAGACACTTAAGGTGACAACCAATCTCCATCAAACTGAATTGCAAGAGGTGAAGAAAAATGTTGATAAATTATCTACCGCTTTCCTGGAAATGCAAGAGATGGCCAAATTGCCCCCTGTTGTTTTAACTTCTAAAGGTATTATCCATAATATTAATATTAATATTATTAATCATTGGGTAGAATTATTGGACTGGAAACATCATGTTACAAAGGAATTCCAATCCAACCTCATAGTCTCAAAGATTAAAAATATGAATCTCCAGCGTGACTTGAGAAGTCATTTCTCTGTAATAGGCATTAAAATCTTCACTAAGGATAAGAAAAATTTATTACAAATAGATGCTGTGAAAAATGCATTGCGTCAAAAAGTTAAAGATGATCTTTCTGCAAGAAAGGCTGACTGTAGATTTCTTGAAAGGATAAAGAATGTCGTTGTCTTGTTGGATTCTATTAGTGATGAAGTTAAGGATATTCACTGGGAAGTAGTAGAAATCAGTAAAAAGGTGAAGAAGTGGAGAATAAGGGTAGAGACCACAGTTGAACCAGCCGAAGAGGAACTATCACTAATCCTTACCATGTATAGGGCATACAAGAAGAAGGTGGGTCCACCAGTTAATCAACAAAATCATGACAATGTGGTTAATGTTGTGGCATGTGCACAACATGAATCAGAAGAGTAAGATGATCTTTAGGAATATGAAGAGAATGCATAAGAAGTTGATTAGTTAGTACTTAGTGGTTTAATTTCATAATTTGCATGCATTAAAAACTAGAGGCTCTGGCAATCCATCTTTACTTTAAGTTGCATTTTAATTAGTGTTTTTTAAAGACCATAACTAATCTTTGGGGCGATTATCTTCAAGAAATCGTCGGTTACCAAAGTTAGTCATAAAAATGAATGCTTATATATAAATAAGTGTTGATGTGTGTAGGGGTTAGACATATTATCACTAAAGAAGCTTTAATGAAATATAGTATTTAAAAGTAATTCTCTGTGAATTGTGAACTTTGTGTTACAATTTATATGTTACTTTTTCTTCTTAGGTTAAAATGACGATTATCATAGGATGCTACCGTTTATATTTTGATTTATAATATATTACTATTTCATGTTACTACTTTTTTTGGAATTGAACATGGAAATAAGAGAATATTAAATAGTTTACTGTTAAGGAAACTTTGTGTTCCAATTATATTATCAGATTTTAGTTACTTCTACCTTTCAAAAAACTCTCTGGTTGAAAGTTCCTTGCCTTATTTGCTTTTTGGTCAAAAGCATCAAAGTTACTTTTTTTGTTAATAATCATAAGAAGATAGTTGTGTCTTGTAAAATAATCAGAGAACAGGTGTAGAAGGTCAGCACACCTGACTCAACTGTCGTTCTGATTTACCATTTTTTGGGTACAAAATATTGTAAGAGTTAAGTGGAAAAATCTAGAACCAAGGAGAAGGAAAACCTTGGCATTGAAATTATTTTAAGTCGAGGAATTCAACTACAATATAAAATATCTAAAACATCTATGAACAACATTCAAACATGAGCATAAAACTTAGGACCAAAACCTAACCATTAAAGAATTTTAAGGATGACTAGTCATCTTATATGACCACATGCCTTGTCAAAATCTAGTTTGAGAATCAAAGCATCCTGAGTTATTTATTGAACCAATTCCACGAATTCCCAAGAAAGCACTAAGTTATCTAAAATAAATCTACCTCCAAGGAAACCTATTTGTTCAACACTAACTATCTGTTGGGATACAATTTTGATGATTTTGTCTAAGGCTTTAACTATGATCATGTATGAAGTATTTAATAAATTTATGGGGTGTGATACATTCACCATATCTTCTTGCTTCCCTCTGGATATAAATTAAATGAACCCCCGATTACCATTAGCTCCTAAAGACCCAGTTTTGATGCCTTCTAGATGAACATTATATAATTCCTTCTTGATATGCAAAAAAAGAGCATTATAGAATTAAACAGGTAATCCATCCAGTCCCAATATATCTTCTAACACCAAGTTATACATAGCCTCCTCATTCTTAACCAAGGTAATAAAATGATCAAGAAAAGTTCTATAGTCTTACTAAATGTTTGGGGGATGTATTCAACTATGTTCTCTTCTAAGATAATAATTTAGAGGCCATTAGTTGATTTGTCACTAAATAGTTGTTTGTAATGATCATAAAAAATCATAATCATGACTACAATTGGAAGCTATATAATACACTCAGAAGCTGCATAAACCTTCTATGGGAGTCCAAAGACGTTAAGGTGAGCCATGTATTTGGGAAATCTATAAGGAAGTGGATACATTAGCAAACCAAGTTGTCAATATTGTAAACAATTTGTCTACCTCATTGTAGTAGATAAGAATGAGGTGGCATCTTGCATGAGAAAGTTTTTAAATTATTTTGATGCAAAATTCATAGTAATACATTACTTGAATTATGTGAAACTCACCCATTGTACTAGAAATCTTGGGGGAAAATCTTAGGGCTTGTGAGAAATAATTAGTAATAGTAATAATAGACACTAATTGAACCCTTCAAATGGAGAAGTGTTATGCACACAATCCTCATCTTTTTTCTTTGTGAGAATAATGGAGCCATCTTTATGTTTATAGGTGAAGAGAGGCAAATAGAATTTAATGGAGCCATCTATATTAATGTGCAAATTTTTTAAACCTTAAATTCATGAAAAGTATTTTACGGTGACTTGATTGGGATAAAATTGTTGGAATAGAATGTTGGGGAAATCATGTGAGTCGTGAGCCAAGAGAAATCATATTACTCTTGGCAATGCATTGGTCTTGGCAATGCATTGCAAGAAGCCTCTGCAAAATATAAGAGAAAGCACATTATTGGAGGGAAAAAAAATATTAAAATAGTTGACATGTCATGTCAAATAGCTGTGCACTTGTTGTCATATCATACCAATAACTCAACGTGTCAATAAAGATGAGATTCTTAAGAAAAAAAATCCTTTCAATGCTTCACCATTTTATTTTTTCCTTACAAAGATTGAAATGACTTGGTAGGTAGTGCATGTAGAAAGGATAAAACAAACCCACAATGTTTTTTTTGCTCGAAATTTTGAATGGATCTCAATTTGAAACACTTGGTGAGTTGTTGAACATATTGCTTTGTTCCTCTATTTTAAAGTTGTTGTTCATGTAATTCCTTATTAACCTTTGGGTTATAATATCATTTTTTTATAGGTTATTTTGTGCTTTTGCTATTTAATTCTAAGTGTGATTTAGACCTCTACAATTTTTTCCACTAATAGATTTTTCTTTGTAATGGTGTTGGCATTGTACCTCAATGTTGAAAAGGTGAATTCTCAAATAGGGATACATTGTAGTATTCCTCTCAACAATTTAGTAACATTGGATATACATTAATCTTAAATATCAACTTGTGCATATAGCAAGGTGTAAAAGAGCTTAAAGAAGTATCAACTTGGTATCATTATAAGTGTGCACCCTCTCATGGAAATATTGAGATCGATACAAGAGCATTAGATAAATCATTTATATTTTCTCAAGTGTATATGGTTTTCCTATTTCAATTTTTATCATGAGAGCTTCCTTGAAAGAACTATTTTGTATTGCATCATTTTCTATACACTCATTTGTTTAGGGTTCATCCCTTCCCTATCAACTTATTTTGCTTCCTAGATTAGATCTTATTTTAGTGAAATATTTTATTCCAGGTTGTTAGGCTTTTCATTGGGTTCCAAATTTATATTAACTATCATAACATGCTATGCATATCTATCACATTGATCTATTCTAGTTCTTTGTAAACATTATGTATTTTCGTTCTTTAATTTGTTTCTTTGCTTGTTTGAGTTGATTCTATGTTATAATTAGTTTTGCTCAAAAATTAAATCTAAAAACTAAGAAAATTTTCTAGTTTTTAAATTGCACATCATTCCAAGTGAAATCTTATAAATTCTTTAAAAAATGTCAGCAGGATGCATGTAATGTAAAATTTATCTTTTGTGACAAAGCATTTAACATATAATTAGTCATATCTCATTTTAGGCCTCTTTCTATTTATTGTCTTTTCTATTACACCATTTAATTTTATTTCACTCTTGGAAAAATGGTCCATGTCAAAACAATAATGGAAGAAGATATCTTGAGGTATTTCAAAGCTTCATTCACTTTCTCCCATATTTGCAAAGTTAGCGTCTCTTCAATGAATCAATTTTTTTCCTCCCACAATAGAAAACAAACATTTGAGCTTTATAGGTTTAAAGTAGGTGTGATTCAAACATTGTAGGTTGAAGTTCCAAGTAGAAAGAGTCATTTTCTTATTTGAAACTAGGTATTTTATACCATTGATTTATTTTCCATGTTGAGTAATGGACAAAATGATTATAAGCTATTGAGCTCTAGAGATTCATTATGATTATGTCTACTTAAAAACTTGATTTCTAGTGAAGAAGAGAGACTATTCTAAAACACCTTCACCAATTTGTCACATTTCTTCATAATTTTCAAAATATAGCTTGTATGGAAGAGATGGTTTAGTTTCTAACCCTTTGACAATATTTTTTTCTCAAACACCAATAAACCTTCAACATGTAGAATGTTTTAGTGAAATTGTAGACACCTAAAATTGTCCCATCGCATGTGTGCGATATTAACACTAATTTTTGTCTTAATTGATTAGATAAATTTAGTTATTTAATTGATTTGTGTCATTCTCTTATTTTAATTTCAAATTTGTCGTTTCCCTCCAAATTGAATAATTGAATGACTGTAATTAATTATTTAATGTCCACTTCATTAATCTTTCAATTCGCATCTAATTTCATCTAATAATTCTTCTAAATATTAATTAAATGATTTTATTATTTAATTAATTTCCTTTCTCCAACTTTAATTGAATAATTCTATTATTTAATCAAACTAACATTTCTCGTTCTTGTCATCACAATTAAATAATTATTTAATTTACTAATAGTCTTTTATAATTGAATAAAATAATTATTTTATTTAATTATTCCACTTCCACAATGTCAACTAAGTCTTCTTAAAATAAATAAATTAGACAATTTATTTATTCCTAATCTTGCACAATTAAAGAAATTTTAAATTTATTTAATGATAATTATTCTTCTAGTTCCACCTCCATGACTAGTACTGACTTTTAGTTTGACTAGTCAGTTTATTTTTTCATCTAATCAATCCTATCAGGCTAACCATATAATCAATTCACTTGATTAATCAATCAAATTAGTCTTCTGTTAAATCAAATCAGTCATCTAATCAATCAATTTGTCAGGCAACCAATTAAATCTTAGTTAGTTTGAGTAATCTATTCAATCAAGTCTAGTCTAGATCAATCTTAACTATTCATTATCAATCAATTGGAACTTCTATTGGAATCCAAGGAAAAATATATATATAATGAAGGTAATTCTTCATTATTTACAACCACAATTTTCAAATTCTCATGTTGTCATAATTGGAGCAAATCTGAGAGCTTACAACTTCAAAGAGAAGGAGAGAAGACAAGGGAGAGCTTATTGGTTTGATGTTTGTATATTCATTTGATTTGAATTATTTATCTTATGCATTCAATTATGTCATTTCTATCTTGAATAGAAGTACAATTTGTAATAATCTAGATATTTATGGTTGGGTCTAATCTTTGTTGTTACAAGTATAGTAATCCAAATATTTTATCCCTATTACAAATGGTGAACCTGATGTGAAACACCCAGTGTTTCTAATTTTTTAATGAAGTTTAGTTTCTGTGTAGATACAAGAACATTCAACGCAACTATGGATAATTTTCTGCGAGTGCATGTTTAGTCGCCACAATTATTTTTTAATGGTCACAATCATTTTGTGCTTTCTAATAATAGTTTTGTTGTTGTGCTTTATCTGTGCAGGTTTATTCACCGGAAGTGTCGACCTAACAATGCAATTGTATGTTTCTAATACACGATAATTTGTTCTTGATATGCTATTGTTCTGTATTCTGACAATATTTTATTGTTTTGATGTCTGCAAGGTTATTCATTGTAACTGATAGTCATTCATCACAACTACGTAATACAGAGACACATCTAAGAGTTAAACCATCGCAACTGCCTAATATAGAGTCACATCTACACATAAAGAAACATAATTTCTTGATAAATGACCAAAATAGAGAAGCTCAAGAAGGTCAAATTGAATTGTTTACCTGAATATAGAAGAGGGAAGGAACATAATCAGATCAACAAAGACAACATGCGTATAGTGACAATTAAAGAAGATTACAAGGACATATTGAAACAAGAATATCTGAACAAGTATTATCATCAGGTATTGTCTTATTACAGAAAATACAATTTGGTTATTAATCTTAGTAACCTCTATCTAGATGAATTTTGATTCCTAGATCTAAATATTTTATGTTATAGATATCAGATTTGCAGCATGTGGCATGAAAGTAGCTTGTGTATTAGAATGAATAACACTTCCTTTGAGGTCTAGAATTTTTCAAACAACTATACTATTGTATGTGAATTTTTTGTGTTTGCAAAAAATCAAAATTGGCTATCAAATTATTTCATAGACAAAATCACACATCTATTATCAAAATAATGCATCTGTTTAAATGATGCAACTTTCATTTTTAATACTACAATTGCAATATTTTATCACATTGGCCAGATATAAAGCTGAAATTAGTCATGCTATGTGACACAATTGCCTATCTTTTTACTAGACTAGAACATTATATATCTGACCATATTTACTAGTCTATAACATTACCAATCATAGACAAAAAATGGATCTGCAAATTAATCGACGTAGTTTCCTGGTAAAATTAGGGTTGCAGACTAGAAAATTCTAGAACAATACCAGGGTCAATTCACAAACTTACATACTATCCAAAATTACTATATTATATATTTGGCATCAGATAACGTATCTTTCATTTAGATTTTTCATTTTAGGGTTTCCCACCTTATTCCATCATTGCATATCATCATTTTAGTGTTACCTTACATGCCTCCTAGGTTCCATTTAGGTCTTGCAAACCTTAGATTTGGATATCTTCATCTTTTATGGCTGCCTCTTGAAGACTAGAGAATATAACTTCTTTTGGATCTTTCTATAAGTGGTGTCTAGATTCTTTTTTACCTCCCCTATCAAAATGATCTTTTTATCAAAATTGATTTTTCATTGTCATTACTACCTAGAGGTCAAAATGTCTCTCTCAATCATTTAAGATTGTTCCTAGAAGTCATAATCCAAAAAAATTTAACTTTTCCCATTAAGATTTATTTGTCCACCCTTAGTTGTCATTATAGTTAGTCTTGCGTCATTATTAATCATTTCCCAATATTAGAAAATCCAAAAATATACCTTCTTTCTTAGGACATTACTATAGTCAAATCAGAGCTAGTCTTGCATCATTATTAACCATTTTCCAAAATCCAAAAATCCAAAAAAAAATTTCCTTCCTAATTGTTAGTATAGTTGAATCATCCTAGTACACCTTGCATTTTCATAGTCTCATTCTTGCACTTGTAGATGTCATTTACTTGATCAAGGAAAAAAAAGGGACAAATAGACCCAAATTAGGACCTCAATTTCAATCCCACTAGCTCCATGAATTTCAACTTCAACAATCCCATGAGTTCACATAAACCACCTAGAAGTGGGGATACCTTGCCTCCCCTGGTGATGAATTCTCCTTGGAAAACATTCAAGCAAATTAGACCCAATAAGAGATATAAAATGTGTCACAAGATCCTAAGATCCTTGTTGTCATGAATGCCTTATTATCAACAGACCCTAATAGATACTTCCATCTTCTTTCTCAAAATGGGTCCAAACTACCATCTGGTTTTGATACCTCCACCATTATATAGGGTAACCAAAAAATTTCTACTATGGTTACGCAAAAAAATTCCTCACATGTGTCTACTAGTCTACCATCTAGTAGCACAATTCATTCTTCCACACAATTTACGACTTCAACAATACCATGTGGGATCCTAGTATACAAACCTGCCATTAAATTCAACACCATTATCCACTACCAACTCCATGTCCATGAGTCAAAACCAGAATTCTAATGTTCCCTCTAGTATGTCACAGACGAACATAAATACCATATCACAAACTATACTAGTGACTACTACAATACTTAACACATCAATTCCACTATCCCCCCGTGTAAGTGCTACAACCAATGCAATTACCCAAGGAGGACTTTCCAACAAAAACCCTAGTGGTACAACTATCACTTTACTAGGAGGACCTTCTACCAAAAACCCTAGTGATACGACTATCAATTTTCAGGGAGCATCAATCAAACAAAACCCTAGTGACATAAATACAAAATTTCAAGTGCCCCCCTTTAATCAAAACCCAAGGGAAAAAATATCAGAGCAATTAGATTTAGATGTTGTTGGAATCATTTTTATTGATGTCAAAACCTTCATACTGACTACCTAGCAGTATGACTTGGTTATTGGTGGTATTAATTAATCGGACATTTTTGGCTATCGGGATTAGTGGTTTTGATTATATGCAGAACAAGTTTTGTACGTATAGTTTTTTGGTGCTCTATGGCAAGTGTACTTGGTTCTACTAAAGAATTACATGTTTGTGTGCTTTCAGTAACCAGTAGTGCACAGTGTATTCTATCGGTTACTGTTGACTACTATGCCTACAATGTTTTTCTAGGTGTCCCTGATATTTGGGTCATCTTGTAGTTCATCAGTTAGTTTTTGGTATCATATTCTAAATGTGTTCTATCTAGTTTCATCTATCGGTGAGTTCAAAAGTTTTGATGATAAAGACATGGTTTTTCTTATGGTGTTACAATAGTTTCAGTCAATGTAATGAGCATTTTAAACATCTTAAGTGCGACATATATTTGGGTCCTAGTTTAGTGTGTTGTAAATTTCTCTTAAGTATGTCCTAGATTTTGGATCAGTGATAATGCATTAAATGTAATTGTAATGTCTTTTTTTTTGTGGTCAACACATGTTTGGTGTGGTCAACATATGTATGATCAGATATTCATATAAATAATGAAAAACCTTTTGTATTCGAATGATGAGAGAGTGAGTGTGGAAGAAGATAAGCAAGTTGTGAAAGGAGTCAATGAGTGAGTTCTAGATGGTGATGTGTGTAAGCTGAAGAAAATTATTGAGAAATTGAGAAGGGCACTTTCATACAAAATTTCAATGGATCGGATAGTGGTATAAAAAGAAGATCAACAATTGGATCTATTATTGATTTGGTAACTGAGCGTAATTATTGAACTGTTTCATGCATATTCAAATGCAATCTTACTAACTCATATTTTGTCTATAAAACATCTCTTTTTGTATAAGGATAGTTATCCCGATTTATAGTGAGACAACTACAATGAGAAAAAAGTAGTGAAAAAGAGACAGTGAACCTTTGTAAAAGTCACCTTAATTGGTGCCACCTTAACCGATGTTCATTTCATGAGAATTTGTTTCTCTGTGGTTTTTCCCAGTTTGGGGTTCCACATAAATTCTAGTGTTTTTTGTGTTGATGTTTATGTGCTTTCATATTTACATTTTTTATGATTTCTTAATGTGGTTACCCGTAGAACATAAGTTAATATTGATATAATTGTGATTACAATTTTTATGGTTTGTAAGTTTGATGACATAGTAAAAGTTTTTGAAATTCTTTCTGAATGACTGATTCACCCCTCTTCTCTCAATTATTCGACATGTTCACAAGGAGAAAAACCTCAATTTCATCACACAAATCCTTTTTCTTAACCTAATATGTATTGTAAATAATGGGAAGTGTGTACTAAGAGGGGAGGGGTGAATCAGTACCTCTAATTTTTATTTTTATTTTTATCTCTTTTAACCTTTATCCTTTGTGTAATCAATTGTTTATCCAACCATCTGTTCTATACTATCTTTGTGTAAGACATATCAATTCTTTAAGTTAATCAAACATGTAAACATTCATGAAAGTAATTAACTCATAACACAAGATATGGTAACACAAAAAACCCCTATTATAAGGTAAAAACTGCGGTGGGGATGACACCCAAAAAAACTTCACTATCTGCAGATTGGAAGGGGCCGGTTAAGGCTTACAATTTGATCACTTTTGATGATCTACCCTATTAGGAGTATCTGTGGAGACTTGTTAAGGTTTACTCTATTAAGAGCTTTAGCAACACTGTTTAGTGTGCACTCGGTTAAGAGATTTACAATAGGATTGTTAAATCCACCTTCCTTGAAAGGATTTCTTCTATTTGCTACACTTGTTAGAATGCAGACAAAAATAATCATTGACCTGAGTGTATGCAATCTAACTATTGTTGATTACAGATCCATTACAATTCACATGTATAAATGTATCACCTATTGTGATTGATTAATACCTCTGTTTCTCAGTAGCCTCTGTTCTTGGTTCTTGATAACCAATTTCATCTTTTGTTGTTCTGCTTCTCGAAACTCTCAATCTGATCCATAAATGTGCTCATTGGCTACATTCATCCTCTCATCCATAGTAAAGAATGATTACAACATCTATTTATAAGATAGATTGACCTAATTAAGTTTTACGTATTACAAAACTAACTCTATGATCAAAGGTTTACAACTTGACCTTGATCTCCTAGTTTGCATATTTTTAATCAGTTAGACTAATTAAAAGAATTACAATAATGTTTCTTGTCCCTTAAGTAATGGGTTTAAAACAAATCAAGACTCTATAAATGGAATACAATTGTTTTATCTGACGTGGAAGTTAGATCCACTCTTTTCGGGATGTAACTGACTTTCAGTGTTTGAAGCATAGTTTTCTCTGAAGTCAATTTGATTGTCTTTCAGTGTTCCTAGTTGAAATATTTGTCAGGTTGCTCTTTGTCTGCTCTCTTGGTTCACATTGTATCTTCTCGTTGGGTTCCTCTATCGGTTTCCTCCTGTTGGGTTCCACTTTATCATCTTTGGTTTGCACTTTCAGTTAACATTGTAAAATTGTGTCGTTGGTTTTCTTTTTGCTTAGAATTTTTGGTTTGAACTAAAAACATGAATTTTAGTATAGTGTAACCGATGATTTGAACAACTTGTTTTCTCATTGTATACTAATGGAAAAACTTTATGTTTATCAATCTCCCCCTTTGACATTAGTATCAAAAACTGATATGTGCAGAATACTAACAAAGTTTATAGTATGAACACCATGTATATATCCTCAGTCATTTCATGACTCCCCCTATGAATATGCTGGTATAGTATAGTATATGTATATTATACACTTGTCTTTATACTATCTCCTCCTTTTCCTTTTCCCCTTTTTGATCTTTGTACATATCAATTTACTTTTCCCCCTTTTTTGACAGTAAGGGAAAAGGTGTATACCTATAGCTTATAAAAAATATCAAAGTGTGAGGACTTCATTTTGTCCATCATCTTCTCCCATTTCTCCTTTAGATGTTCTAGAGCCATATGCTCCAATGTTATCCATGCATGCATGTCATAGATGCTATCTTCTACAGACATCTCAGGGGTGGCAATAAGTTTCATAGCTGAACTTAGGTAGGTCTGTAGAAGTATGAGGTTTGGTAACAGTATGTACTGAATATCGGTAACCTCCTCTCTAAAATTTGATTCTACTTCCCAGAGTTCCTATCTTAACCATTTTATCTCAATGATCTTCTCATAATGAAATTTAATTCCATTTCCATCAATGGTTAAACTCTGTACACTTGCACTTAGATCAGATTCGATCTTTGCTATCTTATCATTGTTTTCCTTAGTGAACTTTTCTAAAGTGCATAGCTTTTTTACTAAGGAAATAGATTCAGTTATGATTGGATCTAATTGATTTGATAGTTTTGAAAGCTTTACCTTATTCTCTGCCACTTCTTGCTGATCTTTTCTATCAGTTTGTATTGAAATTTCTTCTCTGCTTGCTCCTCAATTGCCTTTTCTACATCAACATTTTGCATTGTGATTTCTTTGGTGAGGACGGAAATTTGATCTAGAATGAGGGCATTATGATCAACATCAACTTTGGGAACAATTTGACTCAAGATGTCCCTTGTGTTCTCTAGTACCAATGAATCTCGATGCTGCTTATTTACCTTTTCTTGCAAAGCTTTCTTATAGTAGATTTCTCCATACTCTAGGAGAGATTCAAAGTCTAATGTTGTTGGATCACATTTTGATATCTCTATGATTTTATCTAATGTGACTTCCAACTTGTTCTTCTTTGTTTTATTCTTCTTCTTCTTCTATGTTCCACCTGTATGCAGAACCATAGCCAACTTTTTGGCTTGGTCTGATGTGCTACTAGATGGCTTTTGAGGAGTTGTACCTTTATCCTAATGCTTGGTATTTTTGTGTCAATTTTATGAGGACGTCTCCTTGTTAACCTTTGGTGTGTTTACAACTTTTCCTTTTGTGTCCTTTGGCGTGGTATCAACTGCCTTTTCTTGCTCATCTATTTTGTTGTTCACTTCATCAACATCTTTCATTTGTGCATCTTGCTTGGTGGTATCTTCATCTTTCTATTCTCCATCAATGACATTTTGTTCATCGGTTGTGTCCTTCTTTTCATCACATGTATCTTTTTTCTCATCATTACCCTTGTCCTCAGGTATGCTTTCATCGGGCTCAAGGGTCATCTCCTTTTGTGAGATAATATTGATTGCATGAATCAATAGTGGTATCTGGCCTGGTATGTGTACTTGTGCAACATCAATCTTAGTGTCCTATTCATCGCTATGGTCCTTGACAACAGTGACATCTTCATCTTTCTAAATTTCATTTGTAGGATCATCGGTGATGTCAATAATTGTATTGTCCACAATGTTGTCCATAGTAGTGTTCGGCCATGTCTCATCTGCAACATCCATATTCTTGTTTCCCGTTGTGTCCAATTCCTCTTTGTCTAATTCTACACCAGTGATGGTAATTTGTTTGGTGCTTTGTGTAGCCTGATCATGTAACCACCTAGATTTGGTCTGCTCCAACCATAGACCCTATTTTTCCTAAGTGTGATCATACCCCTAATTATGTTCAGACAACTCTTCAATTGGCTGACATAATTCATTCAAACCAGATTTAATCTCCTAAGAGATCTAATCACTAAATTTTATTAATCACCTAAGCCAATCAAATCAAATCAATTTAATTCAAATTAATTCAAATCAAACATGGCTAAGGTAATTAATTTAAAAGGAATTAAATAAATCCCTATTTATATCAAATCACTTGCAAAGCCTATCTTCTAGACTAAATTAATCCAATTAATTGGCTATAGTCCCAATTAATTATCTAAAGCAATAAAAAGCTTAAATAATTAATATTCCTATTTTTGAATGAATATATTTAATATAATTCATTTCATTAATATTCCCCTAAACCCCAACCTAACCTATCTCAACCACCTTG
>MU223514.1:2094264-2107352 GCA_018584345.1 Thuja plicata | reverse complement strand
TATTCACCCCATGCTAAATCTAATCCTAATCCTAATCCCATTCTAACCCACCTCCTAATGATGTCACATTCCATTAAGGTGTGATTAGGAACTCAACCCACTTGAGAAAGTCAACTTTCTCAAGCTTTCCTCTTACACCCTTCCCATGCTTCTTAAAGGCTCTCATTAATGCCTCATTAATGGAGTTTCCTTAAGCCCATGCCTCTTCAATGCCTTTGGCATTTATTTCTCTCACACCTCATTAATGAGTTTTTCAACTCCATTAATGAACCTTGTCCCCCTCTCTCTCCTCATTTTCTTCTATAAATAGGAGTTTTTGAGCACAAATGGGGCCTTAATTTTGAATGTAGTATTGTTATGCTCATATTTTGAAGAAGTTTCAAACATTGTTATGCTATCCATTTTTACATAGCTTCATATTGCTTCATAGTTTCATTATTATGCATAGTTATAATGTTTATTTTTAGAGTTAATATGCATTACTTAATGATTAAATAGTTTGTTTTAACTCAAATATTTCATGCTAAGTCATATATGTCACTGATAGTAGCATAATCTGAGGGCTGCTATGTTGCTTACCATACTCTTCTTAGTTAGAAAGCAATAGGTCAATTTTAGTGCTTTATATGCTCATCTAACCACGTTTTCCACTAATATAATGACCTATTGAAGTGTTGTGTCATAGGTAACAGGTGTAATATTTCACACACATTTCTGGTGCCCACCTTTGGGCTCAATTTTGGATTTAGCCTCATTTTAACTCAATTTTTCACTAATCTATCCTCCCAATTTTCAGGTCCAGAGTCGTTTCTGGTAGCAAAAGCTCACATCCGGGATATGCCCTTGCACCGCAGAAATTAAGGCTTGCATCTAGGATTTCCTAGATCATTTTTAGTATAGGATCACATCTGGTGAATACTCTATTGTATCTGGTAACACAGAGTTGTATCTCATTTTCTGTATCATTTACTGCATTTCCCAGATCGCATCTGGTGAAATTTTTTGTGGATTGCATTGCCTAACCCTACCATCCTAACCAGTGATCACTTTGGCATTTTGACAGCCTAACTAAGTGCTTGTAGGTTTCTGAGAAGAAGATAAGAAGACAATACTAACATGTATGGTTGCAGGGATCTTCAACTGATTTTAATTTACTAACCCCTTTTTCAAATCTTTCAATCTTATCACCACTTTCTCAATACGTGTCAAGTCAATTAGATTATTATCCTCTTTTCCTCTTAAGGAAAATAAAAAAATCAGACATTGGTTTAACTCTTATGGAGGGATTTGGGAGTGAATGAACAAGAAATTGCATCATTTAAACTTCATTTTGGAAATCAGTAATTGAACCAATCAAAGCATTTAACATTGTGGGCTAATTGAACAAACTCATTGTTTAATTGGAATAAAAAATTGAAGAAGCCACTCATCTAAAATTGGGGAAATTGAACAAACACAAATTTACTTTCAAGCATTCTATTTTCCCTAAAGTAGGAACATCTTAAATTGAGCACAACATTGCTTGAGGGAATGAACTATTTGATTGACTCTATTTTGGGAGAAAACAACATGGATTAGGAGAGTATGCTCTTCTTCTTCTTTGGAGGAATTAGAAATCTAGACGTCTTACGCTCGCCAATCCTCTGTACACTTATTTAACAGTAGAGAGCCTACCAATTGATGAAAAAATCTCCTGGGAATGACCCAAGTGAGGACAAGTTTTACGCCAATCCTTCCAACTCACTATAAATAGTTGCTTCCTCATAGGCTAAAGCCTCGGAAGACGGAATTGGTTTTGTTCTTGGAATTTTTACATCATTCCTTGAACATGCTTGGGTATGTGTAGAGTGGAGCCACTTGAATCTTGCTTTTGAGACTACACATATTTGAATACTCATAGGGCTATACGCCTCAATTTTTCCTTGTGCAATTCTATGAGGGACAGTTTCAAACGGATTGCCCAATCATAGACAACACTTAAACTGCAAGAATTCTTGATTCACCCCCGAAAGGGTGATAATCCTTGTGCAAGGAAAAAAGTAATTGCCCTAAGACACTCATCATATCGTGCCCTTACTTGCGTTTGGAGTTGGCTAATACAAAATCATGACTGGAGCCATTGCATGTTTGGTGATGGTTGTATTTTGATTAGCATTTAAGTGTGTACCTAAGTCAATGAGCAAGGATTTTCATCCTCCACCTAGAAAATAGGACATAAGGATGTGTTTGTTCACCCTTTAACAATGCAACAATGCTTGATGTAACTGAAAAATCACTAAAAAGATAACACCTTCAAAACAAGAAACAAACTTCAATCCTTGGTATCCACGTGTGTTTTTCACTCACCGACAGGTCTCAGAATGCAATGTCCAATTAGATGAACTTCACACACTTTCAAGACAAATTTTTCAAAACTGACTGAATCTGATAGAGACATCAGAAAATTGGATTCCAGATTTCCAGGCTCGTATTTGGTATCCTAGATTGCATCTAGTAAACACATCATTGCATCTAGGGTCGTCAATAGCTCGTATACTGTATTTCCTGGCTCCCATCTAGGAGCTCACATCTAGGATAGTGGGCACTTGCATAATAGTTTCTAAGGAAAACAAAGTTGATTTGGGTACCCTTTTGGCTCTTTAGTCTGCCCCTGTTGTCTTTTCTGGTCTCCCTGTTGCTATGTCAAAACAATTTTTTAGACGTCTACCTTGCATGTCCTGTCAGTTTCTTGTGATCTATCTCAATACGTGTGGTCTATCCACTTCTTACAAAAACTTGGTTCTTAGCTCACTATAAGGGCATTCTAACCCTCTTACACTAGAATCATTTACTTCCACCAAAATACAAATGATACTTCCACCTAGACACACTCACTTGAATGATTCGAGATACTACCTGACACTTTAAGGAAACTTTGACGAAGTTAAGATATGGATACACGGTTAACACAAGATGCAACAAGTACATGTATAAAGGATCAAAATTACCTACTAAATCACCACACTTTCAAGAAGAAACATCTCATAGTTCCCTACTTGATCTAGACTCTCCAGAAATGGACAGGTCCACTTGTGGATGGAGTGAAGCTTTTGACGAATATGACAATAGAAAAAACCAAAAGCCCGAAGATATTGATGAAGAAGAAGAACCCACATTTGAACATCCTCTATTTGAATCGGGCAGTGAGGAAGATATCACTAAAGAAGAATACAATAAACTCAAATAGAGAAAGAGGTTCCACAAGATACTAGAAAAGATGATTGACAAAGATAAAGAGAAATACTTTCTCCATCTAGCATCCACTGGCATAAAATTACCCAAGGATTATGATGTGGAACAACTAAAGGAAAAGGAGGTGCAACTCCTATTTCTATTCTCTCCAAAAAACTTACCTTAATGCAAACAGAGCTTGCAACTCTCAAGCAAGAGAAGGCTAAACCCAAAAAAAAAAACTCTGTGGACTCTATTTGTCCATTTCCTTTTGACAAAAGTATCACTATGGTTCCATTCCCTCCCAATGTGGCACGGCCAAAATATGACAAGTATACGGGAGAGACAACCCACATGACCATGTTAGAGAATTTTGTGCTCTTATCATAGAGTACATGCATGAACCTACTTAACTCATGCGAATTTTTCCTGGAAGTGTAGGAGGAAATGCCACTGAATGGTTCTCAAAGCTTACACCAAAGGTCAAAAATTTTGATGAGTTAATACAACAGTTTATCCATCATTACTCCTATAATATCTAGCATGATATGACAATGATGGATCTATGCAACACTAAATAGAGGACAGGTGAATCCTTTACCCACTTTCTACAAAGGTGGAGGAAAATCTTTGCACGGTATTCAAGATCCATTCCCGAATCTGAGAAGATGGAAATCTTTGTCAATAACTTAGTACCTGAGTTAAACTACACATTGCAAATGCAAGATTACCCTAGCTTTGACAGGATGATCAAGAATGCCCTCCGTATCGAAGAAGTTATGGTCAAGAAGGGGGAGATCACTCTTCAAAGTGAAAACAAATCTAACAATTCCAACTCCAAACCTAAATGGTGGAAGAAAAACAAAAATGTTATCAATGATGGCGTAGTAGACGCATCCAATGTTGGTCCTAAACCTGAGGTGTTTAATCTAACTAAGAGTATGGAAGTAAGCAAAGATGCCATGGTAATGACCCCCATACCCAAAGAAAACAATGATAATAACAAGGGTTGGCCATGGAATTCAAAACCTCAAAGAACATTCACTCATTTGGGAGAGCCTCTCAAGACTATTTTAAAGACACTATTAGACAAAAAAGTTCTCACAATCCTAGATTCCAAACCATGGGAACTAGCGGTCAAACAAAGGTGGTGGGATGATAATTCTTACTATGTCTTTCACAAAAACAATGGACACAAAACTTACAATTGCCTTAAGCGTGAACATGTTATTCAAGACATCATTGAAGAAGGAAAGATCACAGTAGAGGGACACACTACCAACAAGGATAATATGACATTTAATAAACCATTCCCTAACTAAAAAAAAGGGGAAGCATTTAAAGGAAAATGTAATGTAGTCAACTACACCTACTCCAATAATGATAACGTGATCAATATGCTAAACACTAAAATTGAATCAATTAATGTGGTCACAATCAAAGGTGTTTCTTTCCAATCGAATGTGGTGACTCAGAGTCAAGCGCAAGTCACAATCAAAGGACCCAATCCCTGCCCAAAACCAGCATCAACGTCCAAGGTTCCTATTGTTACTATTCCTAAACCACCAGCAAAACACACAGTTACTATTCCTGTAGCAAAGTATGACTTGGTGGACCAATTGCAATGAACCTCTGCAAAAATTTCCATTTTTGAGATGCTTAAAATATCAATAGTGCATAGGGAAATCTTGGAACAAGCCCTACATACCACAAATGTACCAAAAGACCTTGATATAGACAAATTCAAAGTGATGGTTAATCACATCTCCACACCACATTACGTCTCCTTTTCTGAATAGGATGATAAATCATTGACACATCCACATAATCAACCCCTCCATATTGAAGTCCTCCTTCATAAATCCCATGTTAGACACGTATTGGTAGATGGAGGCACATGATTGAATATTTGTACACTTAATCTAATCAGGAAACTGGGTCTCTCAGAACAGACCATTGACTCTAGAAGCAAAATAACTATCAAAGCTTATGACGAGGAAGAAAGATCCTCTAAAGGTCTTATTGTTCTACCCATTAGAGTTGGACCAATTGAAAGGAATGTCATATGTCAAGTTCTGGATCTAACCCTAGCCTACAGTATCCTGTTTGGGTGACCATGGATTCACAAAATGAAAGTTGTACATCTACTTACCACCAGTGTATCAAGTTCCCACATAATGGGGTGGAAGTGACAATTCCTGTGGATGCTAATTATACTTGCAACAATATCAAAGTAGGTAGTATGATTCCACATAACAAGGAAGCTATGGATGTGATTTCTCCTAAGACTACCAAGGACATGGTTATGAAGAGTTTTGGGAAGACCTTAAAACTTGAAGAAATAGGTATGGGAGAATACAAACTAGACATGAATCCATCACTGACAGAATTAACCATGTCACCAAGATCCTATGGAAAATATTCCTCGACATTCACACCTGCTGTATCCAAGGAGCCAAAAATCCACAAAGTGATGGACATGGTTAAGGCATCCACATCTTCTTTAGATAATACAGAAAAACAAGAAGTCTTGGACTGGCTTTAAAAAGGAGAACCCAAGGAAGCTGAGGTCAAACATGTAGAAATATCCCAGAATAGTATGGAAAATGATATGATCTCCTCAAGAAAATGGGATACAAAGGAAAAGGACCTCTAAGCGACAGAGGAAGAGGACTTATTGAACATGTACACATGGAGTTCAGGAATACCAGAGAAAAAATAGGACTAGGTTTTAATACTGAATATGACAAACCTACTTCAAAAGATGGTCCAATCTCTGAAAAAGGGAGTGATGAAACAAAAGAGATAGAACTAGAACCATGGTCCTATGAAAGGTTATTACATGTTGGCATAGAGAATCCTTTCTATCAAGGAGAGTGCTATGTACCAAGCTTTGAGGTACCACAAGATCTTCGCACCCCTTGGTTAGCACATGCTCCTATTCAAGAGGTAGGAGACACAACAAAAGATGATCTAGAGATGCCATTGATAGAAATGGCTATAGAGAGCACATGCTGACAACAAGATTCACATCCTAACTAGGGGAAGTTAGTCACAAACACACATATCCTTGATTTACCACACTTTGATCTAGAGGTGGCTAACTGAGTACATCAGATAACTATTGTAGAATTCCTAAATAGGTCTGATGACGAAGTAACAGACTCTCATGATTATGGATGGGATGAGCTCTCTGTCACCAAAAAGGACATTGAAATAGATGTGATTCACATGTTTGTGGCTCCATCAACACCAAATGAACATTCTAACACTACTCCCAACAATAGTGATATTCCTAAAGCAGAGGAAGAGTTCCTTCCCCGAATCATTGATTGAGAGACTGGTGTTCTCATAAGTCTAGAATAACTTTAGAGGCAACAACCAAGAAGCCTCCTTTTACAAAGAGATGATGATGAAAGTTCTATTGATGAGTCACTAGAGTTTGGTCCACATATAACTAACAATGACCCTTTTAACGATGATCTAACTCTTATTGATCTAAACATCGAAGAACTTAACTTAACATGACATGTCATATCAATTAATGGTCTTGATGATAACATGATGCTATCCTTCCCAAAGTCTGACTCTTTGTCTATGATAAATCTAGACCTAATTGATTAGATTAGTACAAATCCTACTCCTATCCTCAAATTTCCCAATGAATACACCTTGGCTTGCTATCTAAACTCTTGTGAACCCTATCCTTCTTCCACCAATGCAAGGAGTGTGAACATGTCACAGGAGGATATCAAGTTTCTCGGTCAAAAATTGAAAAATAAAAATAAAAAGGGAACTGACGGTGAAAACCACGTTGTGGAAGTGTCAGATCCTAAAATCGTAAAAACAAAAGACATATCTGATGGTGAAAACCTCTTAGAGGTGCCAAAGAATGAGATTCTTGATATCCTCCTCGAGCATTTTCAAGAAAGGTCTTTAGTTCTGATAGAACCAACACAGCCAGTTAATCTGGGCACAATTGAAGAGCCTTAAATAGTACACCTAGCACAATCTTTGTTAGAAGAGGAAAATATACAATTCATTGAAAGAAAATAAGATCAACTTTGCATGGTGTTATACAAATATTCCTGGACTAGATCCTAAATTTATAATGCACCACTTGTCTATAGCTCCCAGGATCAAGCATGTGAAACAAAAAAAAAGAAAAATTCATCCTCATGTTGCATTGCTAGTAAAGGAAGAGCTAGAGAAATTGTTGAAAGCTGGATTCATCAGAGTCATTGCCTATGCAAGATGGATCTCCAATGTGGTCCTAGTATCTAAATACGATAAATTTATCAGGATCTGTATAGACTTCAAAGAATTAAACAAGGCATGTCCTAAGGATGACTTCCTCCTACCTAATATTGATATGATCATAGACCTCACAACAGGCTACCAAATGTATTCATTAATGGATGGTTTCTCAGGCTATAATCAGATAAAAATTGCTCCTAAGGATCAAGAGAAAATTGCATTAACATGTGCATGGGGCACTTTTTGCTGGAACATCATGCCATTTGGGTTAAATAATGCCGGTGCTACATATCAAATAGCAATGACTACTATATTCTACGATATGATGCATAAAAATATGGAAGATTATGTGGATGACACCTTAGCCAAATCTAAAGAAAGGAATACTCATATTGCTGACTTAAGAAAGATATTGGATCGTATGGAGCAATTTCAATGAGCGGGCTTAATCCAAAGAAATGTTACTTTGGGGTCCAATCAGGAAAGCTCTTAGGGTTTATTGTTTCAGCGAAGGGAATTGAGGTAGATCCTGCAAAGGTCAAAGCTATTCTAGAGATGACTCCTCCCTGCAACATTAGTCAAATGAGGACATTGGAAGGGAGACTTCAATCAATTAGGAGGTTCATGTCACAACTTGCCGAAAGAGCACAAACCTTTATCAAATTACTACATAAAGGGGTCACCTTCAAATGGGATGAACACTGTGAAGCCAACTTTAGAGAATTAAAAGAGTACCTAGCCACTCCACCTATTCTTATGGCACCCATTCATGGAAAGCCATTGCTCCTATATATATTAGCTATAACTACATCACTAGGAGTGTTTCTCACACAAGAGGATGAAACTAAGAAAGAAAGAGCTATCTACTACATCAGTAGAACACTAGTCTCCTATGAGCTCAATTACAACATTATTGAGAAAGTATGTTTAGCAGTCATCTTTGCATCACAGAAATTGAGACACTACATTCTCTCACATACAATCAGACTCATTGAAAAGATTTATCCTCTAAAATACCTTTTAAGCAAAATAGAATTAACAAGACATCTGGAAAAATGGGTCCTCATTCTAAGTGAATTTGACATTGATTATGTAGACAGGAGAGATATTAAAGGACAAGTCCTCGCAAATCAACTAGCTGATTCACCACTTTAAGATGATGAATCTTTAAGTATTGAATTCCTCAATGAGACCATTATGCATCTAACTAAGTACCCGTGGAAGATGTAATTTGATGGTTCTTTCACACAACAAGGCTCTAGAGTAGGAGTTTTATTCATAACTCCTCAAGGCTACAGAATACCCAAGTCTTGCAAATTGATGTTTCCATGCACGAACAACATTTCTGAATATGAAGCATTGGTAAACGGTCTTAAGCTTTCCATGGAATGGAAGATTGTAGAGTTTCATGTGTATGGTGACTCCCAACTCATTATCAATCAAGTCAATGGAGATTATCAGACAAAGGATGAGAAGTTGACACCCTACAGACAACTGGTTGACGACCTAAAGAAGTACTTTGTCTTCATCACATTCCAGCTGTTACCCAGAACATAGAACAAAGCTGTGGATGCTATGGCTATATTGGCATCCATGTTACAACTAGGGGAACATTAATTCCTCTATGAATTCTTGGTGGAAGAACTATCCTATCCAGCCTTTGATACCCCTGAATATCAAGTAATTTGTGCTTTGAACACCCCAGACCAATCTCGGTATGCCAATATCATTGCTTACCTAACTGACCAAACCATTCCCAATGATATATCAAGAAATGAAAAAAGAGCCCTTATTAGGACAATGTCATGTTATGTCCTCATAACTAATAACTTATATTGATGAGGTCTTGATGGTACACTCCTTAGATGTTTAGAACTCGAAGAGTCAGATCGTGCATTAAAAGAAGTCCACAAAGGTGTATCTGCATCACATTAAAATGACTTTTCACTAGCAAAGAAACTTCTCAGAGTAGGCTATTAGTGGCTTACCATGGAAAAAGATGCTATTCAATTTTCTAAAACATGTCATAAATGCTAGACACATGGAAATCTCATCCATGCTCCTGCCAGAGAACTTATACCTTTCATTACACATTGGCCATTTCAGCAATGGGCCTTTGACTTGGTTGAACAAATATATCCCAATTCTTCGAATGGACACAAGTTCATCATTATGGCCACTGAGTATTTCACAAAGTGGGTTGAGGCCGTGCCTGTAATTAAAGCCACTGGCAAACATGTGGCTATGTTCATTGTAAACTACATTATTTGTAGATATGGGACACCCTCTTCAATTGTAACAGACAATAGGGGCCAATTTAAAAACCAAAACATTGATGACCTTTGTGAACAATTCCACATTACTCAGAATTGCTCCTCAATCTATTAACCTCAAGGTAATGGATAGGCTGAGGCATCTAATAAGAATATTCTCAAAATCCTACACCAAACTGTAAGTAAGTTTGGCAGAGACTGGCATCTACAACTGAATCTGACACTATGGGCCTACAGAACAAGCATCAGAACACCAACTGGAGCCATGCCATTTGCACTAGTCTATGGTGCCAAAGCAGTACTACCTATTGAGGTTGAAGTCCCATCTTTGCGGATATCTATAGACGGTCTTGTAACTAATGAACAATAGCACATCGATAGGGTGAATTCTTTAGAACTAATTGATGAGTGCATGCAACATGCAATCGATCATCTGAAGGTGTACCAAACACACATGTCCAAGGGATACAGCAAAAAGGTTAAACCACAACAATTTCAAGTGGGGGATCTCTTCCTAAAGGAGAATCCTAAAAACCAGCCTAACATAGAACAAAAGGGAAAATTTGAACCTAACTGGCTAGGACCTTATGTTATTACTGCTACTTTTGGGACTGGAGCTTATCAATTAGCTACACCTAAGGGAGACAGTCTTCCAAATTCTATCAATACTCTACATTTGAAGTAGTTCTATGCTTGATATTGAGCTAGTAGAGCCTATACAGTAAATAGTTCTCAGAAAATACCAAAAACATTCAGAAAATTGATCTTGGAGAAAATCCAAAAACAATGGAAAAAGTCCCGAAGAAAGGTATCCTTGGTGAAAAATTGGCAAACAGGCGCCTTGATACTACAAAAACATTCAAAAAAAGCAAAAATAGCAAAAAAATTGAAAAAGAGAAAAGTGCCTTGATAACAACCTAGTAAAACATGCATCCTAGTAGAAAAAAGAATAAAAGGTCTTGCCAAGTGGTGAAAACTTGGCAATTAGGCATCACTTGTATTCTATGCTCCATCTATCAATGCATTACTGATACTAAGTGTTCACGATTACACTTGTACTAAGAGTTGACTTCGTTTCCTTACAAAAATCTTATCCTTTATTGGGATTTGTCTATGTTTCTATCTTAGGATTAGGTCATTTTTCATACTAGGGGTATCTTTTCCTGTATGATAGGTCATGTCTACTAGGTCATCATAGGATGGTTTTTCTTGTGACAAAATGATACTCGATGTTTTCACTAAATTGTCACTCTCACAAAACAAGGATGACACAAAATCCTACTAACATGAATGATGTTCCTAAGACCTACATTGGATTGCAAATAGGAAGAATGTTATACACAGACATGGAACACATATTGCTTGAATTCCAAACTTTTGATTGTTGAATCTCTACTGCGCTTGAAAAATGAATCAATAGTATTTCTTAATACTACCTAAACATAGTATGATCTTGGTTTGATTATGAATCTTTTATGTACCCATGATGTTTTCACTGGGGGCATCTAAGTAGTTATAAATTTTATTTGATTGATTCACAATTGATAGTTGTTATGTCTTCTGAGTTACTCAATGACATCTGCGCAAAGACAAAGAGTTGCAAGGATGGGGGGCATAACATTTTCTTAGTTTTCTACATATGGTGATTGTACCAAATGATCCTATACATTTCACTTAACTTAGATGTTTATGATAAGAGCTGCCACCATGAGTGGATAGTCGCATATATCTTGATCATTGCTATGTGTAAACTACGGTGAGTTTGAAACAATTTCCTTGTTTTTTTTCTAACTCAGATTGTTGCTAAGGTATACAAAGCATAATGTACCCAAGGATATGAATTTTCAAGGTCATTGTGGGTCCAATATCTTTCCTTACACAAAATCTGATATAATAAAAGGAAGGTGACTATTTTGTTATCCTGGCTTCTATGCCTTGATGCCTAAATCTATTTCTGACATTTCAATAAAATATAGTATTCATACTTTCATAATATCAGTGGGTATTAGTGATGGTTGTACTATCAAGTGGTATCCATTCTAAAAAGTGCCCAATGATGATAAACATGTCCAATAGCTGCCAATCAGTGACAAGTCCTAAGAGTTTGCATAGAGCTGTATTTAGAGATTGCATGATGCATTTATGAAAGGAGCTAAAAGAATAAGGAATTTGAGCTCAAAAATGATTTCTATTTTCTTCTTCTAAATCTAAGTTAATTACATTCATTTACTATTAATGATATCTATATTGTTTCACATCCATAGCACACATTTTGCATTCATAAAATGAGACAGAGGAAAAAAAAACAAAAAAACATTTGTGCATTTTATTTCTACATACTAAGTGCATCCATACATTTTACTTGCATAAGAAAAACTCAAAAACATCCATTTACATATTCACATAGTATCATTTGAAACATATTTATATTAGTGATAAATCAAAACACATAGAAGATGTCATCATCTAATGTAGCTCATCATGAGACCAAAATAAATCTACATCACATGTGCAAACAAATCTATCACAACAAGTGGAGCTCATGACACATGTCAGGATAAAAAACAACTGCATCAAATATCTACATAAAAACATAGTACTGATCAAAATGGTACAAGTCTACACAAAGAGTATCAGAGGGTCATAATGAATCAAATATAAATATATATGTATAGTCAAAAAATGGAAGCACTTCCATTTTAGACTTGTTTATCCTTTCGAGTAAGTGGTTTAGGGTCATGACAAGTGCCTTGATTGGGTTCTTGATCTTGACATGGCTTCCCCCCTGTTCTGCCTTTCTGTCCACCATTTTCTGACCTGATTTTTGAATTCTGGGATACAGACTTGTGTTTCTGGGATTTAGGGATAGGGTTGACCTCCTAGGAAAGGGTTGACCTTGGCCCTAACCTAGGACAGGGTCCACCTTGACCCTATCCCAGGGTCCAAATCCCAGGAACTTTCAATTTCTGGATGTCGGTCTTTGCAAAAGTTGTTTCCCGCTTTCGGGTCGGCTGTTTCGGGTTCCGAAGCATCGATTCATAAATTATATTTAATATAGGTCCTCTCCTAGGGGTAAAGGCTTAAATGGTGATTTAATTATCCTATGTAGGCCTCCTTAGAAGATTGTGCCCTAGTTTCTTATAAAAAAGAGCTTTCTCCTCTCATTTTCTCTAAGTATCATTACGCAATCGAGAAGGATTTTCAAGTGCAATTCAAGAAAACTAAGGAGAAAGATTTCAAGCAAGCATCCATCCATTCTCAAGCATTCAAGCATCAATTTTCATGAAGGAGATCCATTGGAGGCCATTGAAGGATTCAAGCTACATAGTGCCCTTTTGGTGATCTCTC
>MU223514.1:2060376-2088153 GCA_018584345.1 Thuja plicata | reverse complement strand
TATATATATATATATGTCATGTGTCATCATACAAAAGAGAGATCTCAGAAGGATCCAGATATACAATAGACATGTGTGACAAAAATATAGCATCAACTATGGCTCCCCCCTCTCCTTAATCTGGAGGAGGAGGAGGAGGTGGTAAAAATGGCAGTGGAGGAGGCATAGCTCCCTCTGACTACTGGGCCAACTGCAAAAATGACACAACTCTTTGTCCCTTTGGCACCGCCGCATGATAAAGAGCATAATAGTATGTGGCCCTCTGTCCCTGGTGTGTGGTTGTACATTCCTGTATGTCTCTCTCTACTCAAAGTCTCTCCAGTTGTCTGTCCCTATCAGCTAGCAATGCATCTGATGCACTGATCTTGGCCTCTGCTACAGTAAGCCTGGCCTCCAATGCCATGATCCATGCCCTGATCTTCTCCCACGCTTTCTCACACTGAGATAGAGGGTCCCCATCTCTGTCAAAACTCCTACCAGAATCCTGTCCTGATGGTCTATCCTGTGATCTATCAGGCTGCCTCTGCTACTATTGCTTTTGCTATCTCTTATGCTCTTGTGTCAATAAAGGAATGGGATCTATCCCAAGACCAAAAAATTTGAATCGGGTGCACCGACCCTCTCCACTTCCACTAGCCACATCTGCAGTTCCACCCATAGCTCCACCGCCCCTATCATCTCCACCATCATCCCCCTCATCTGGAGGAGGGCGCCTGCCATCACATCTCCCATCTCTACCTCCATCTCTCCCTCTATCCCTCCCTCCATATCTACTGGCACCTCTATCTCTTTGTGCTCCTCCTCTCCCCCTGGCAGGGCAGTCATCCAGATAATAATCTATAGGATCCTCTATACGAGGAATGGCCTCCTCCGAAATTGTGAACCAAGGAAAAGGATACTGAAGCATCAATACAACATACCCGTTAGAAAAAATTGCATCCACCACATCATGACAAAGATCCCAATCTACTCCGACCATATCTCGGATCTCCTAGTGAGCAGTATCATACCTAAGCTGGGTACCCCACAATGGTGCATCATCATAGACTTTAGCATAAATAGTCATGTCCTGGGTCCTACCCTGTCATCGCCTGAACTGTCTCAAGACTCTGGTGTGCACAAATAGCTCTACAACGTATGTGGTCCTCTCGATTAGGTACCTTCTCTGAAACAAAAATGGGACCTGCCTAATTTCTGAGGTCCACTCCTCATAGTCTAAGTATGGCCACCATACGACCTCTGTAATATGATCAAAAAGTCTCCTCCAGTACTTTACCTTGCTCAAATGGGGCTACTAAATTAGATACATACATATAAACATAAGGGAGCTCAGGTGCCCGCTGCATGTCTACTATGGGTCATGTCACTAGGATGTGCTCCCAGGCCCAGATCTTGAGAATCAAAATACCAACAGTCATACTCCGAGTATAATGATAGACAATCTCATGCAACTCTTGGTACATGTGGGTCAAGATACAGCTACCCCATGCAAATCTCCATCTTGAGACAACCATCTGCTCTAACATGTCTACCCATCCGAAAAGGAACCCGTGCTATCCTCTATCTGGCATCAGGATGCCACCAATCAAACCTGCTAAATATATAGATAAATGATCATAATGATCGCACATGTAATCCTAAGAAAGGTATCTCTTATCAATAGTATCATCCTGGAAATATTGACGACCCGCACCAATTGCCACCTCAGAAGTCACCTCAAAGTGCACCTCGTGGCCCATAATAGGAACATGTAGTATGCACTATACATCTTGAGGAGTAATTGTCATCTCCCTAGTCAGGAGATGGAAGGTGTTGTGCTCTGAGTGCCATCTCTCGGCAAGAGCAGTCAACAGCCCTCAGTTTACCCCTATATCAGGTAAACCTATCAAAGATTGTAATCCATAATAGACCACTGTCTCTTACTCCTCATCAGACAAAAGACCGACCAAGGAAAGCATGCACCCTGGATATGTGCCTCAAAATGCAACTACCTTAAAATTGACCTTTTTTTGGCAATACACAGATAAATACATGTTCTATCTATGACAAAAATGTAGAATCATGATCAGCTAAGTGATTCAGGATCCGCAATAGACAAACAGTTCAAAATAGATAATTTTCTAAGTCTAAAAATGAGACACGATCCTGGAAACTCAGGGTGCGATCTCTTTTACCAGATGTGATCCTGGAAATATAGGATGCGATTGAGAATACAGGGTGCGATCATGGAAATCTTGGATGCGACCCAAGACACGGGGTACAATCCTGAAATGAAAGCGTATGATATAAACTAGATTTCTTCTTCTACACTAAGCTAAAAATAGAGTAACTGGATGCGATCTAGGAAATCCTGGATGCTATGCAGAAATTTAGAAAAATAGGATGTAATCTATGAAATACAGGATGCGACGCGGGTTTGACAGGGTGTGATTCAAAATCCCAGATGCGACCCACAATTGAAAGGGCTAGAAAAATAGTAAAAATGCATGAAAATCAAAATTGCAAAATTCATGAGGTAGTTTTGCTAGTACTTACTGGAGGTGCGTAATCGACCGGGTGCTGATGTTGATGGCTGAGCTCAAAACAATGTTTCCTAACGGGGACCAACATCTTCTCTGTAGAGCTGTCAGATTTACTATGGATAAAAGTAAAAATGAATAGTAAAAAGGCATTTTTTGAGATATATATTGGCCTTTTGAGCTATTTGGGAGTTCCAAAACTCCTCCCAGGCAACTTAAACTCATTTTATTCCCCTTGTGATCAATCGAAAATGAAATCAAAGTTATAAGTTTTGACAAGAAATTTAACAAGCCCCCACAGCGAGATTTATCATTACACCGACAGTACAAAGGTCATCTTCGCTATCAAATCCCTGGTTTGTGATGCGCAAAATGAGCAAAGCAAAGGAGATACCTCAAAGGAACATTTGAACATTCAAACCAAATTTTAGCAAGATGCTATTGAAGAAAATTCACCTACTCACTTTTCCACACAAATAGCGTAGGTGGTGAATTGCGATAGCTGTTGAAAATACATAATTGCTCCATCTGTTCCATAAATCCGTAAAATTCCACATTTCATCATAAATCTTGGTCTGACATCATTTTATCATTCTCACCACTCACATTTTTTTTTAATGTGATTAACTTGGTTCTCGTGTGTTTATTCTTAACACACCCCTGTTTCTTCCCTTCTTCTAATCCATTCTTTCTTGACCTAACCAATCACTGCAAGTGATACATCATTTTAACAAGAGAGATTTCTTTTCTTTCCTTTGATTTTGTTCCCGAGGGGGCATGATCACACTATCACCAATCAAAGTTTTGCTCAAAACAACATAAAAAATGACTTCGCTATCAATCAAACTAGGGGCATGACAGTTTCCTTGACTAAGTCAGAACTTTTGAATAGAAAGCTTTGGTTCTCATAAGCTAGATATCTTGTGTCTCCTCATTTTAAAAGATTCTTATTAAGCTTCTAGAAGCTTCATACTGACTTTTGGATGACAACCAAGTTCAGAATTAGTATTATCAATATTTGCATGACAAGCAAGTTCAGAATTGGTATCTTTAAAATCTTTTATTGACCTTTGGATGAAAACTAAGTGCAAAGTCAACTCTATCAGTTTAGTTTGATCAAGTACGATACTGATCTCATCAGGCATTTCGTTAAATCATGAGCAAAATTCTCAATCTTTTTGAAGTCAAAATAAAAAAATTTCTTTGAATCAATGCTTTGGTCACACATCAATTCAAAGAGGGCCAAATGTAACCACCTAGATTTGGCCTGCTCTGACCAAAGACAAACAGTTCAAAATAGATAATTTTCTAAGTCCAAAAATGAGATCCAATCCTGGAAACTCAGGGTGCAATCTCTTTTACCAGATGCGATCCTGGAAATATAGGATGCGGTTAAGAATACAGGGTGTGATCGCAGAAATCCCAGATGTGACCCAAGACACAGGGTATAATCTTGAAATGACAGGGTACGGCATAAACTAGATTTCTTCTTCTACACTAAGCTAAAAATAGAGTAACTTGATGTGATCTAGGAAATCCTGGATGCGACGCAGAAATTCAAAAAAATAGGATGCAATCTGAGAAATGCCTGATGCGACACAAGTTTGATAAGGTGCAATTTAGAATCCCAGATGTGACCGACAATTGAAAGGGCTAGAAAAACTATAAAAATGCATAAAAATCAAAATTACAAAATTCACGAGGTAGTTTTGCGAGTACTTACCAGAGGTGCGTAATCAGCCAGGCACTGATGTCGACGACTGAGCTCAAAATGATGTTTCCTAACGGGGACCACCATCTTCTCTATAGAGCTCTTAGATTTACCATGGATAAAAGTGAAAATGAATAGTAAAAAGGTAATTTTTGAGATATATATTGGCCTTTTGAGCTATTTGGGGGTTCTGAAACTCCTCCCAGGCAACTTAAACTCATTTTTTTCCCCTTCTGATCAATTGGGAATGAAATCAAAGTGATAAGTTTTGACAAGAAATTTAACAAGCCCCCACAATGAGATTTATCATTACACCGACAATACAAAGGTCATCTCCCCTATCAAATCTCTAGTCTATGATGCGCAAAATGAGCAAAGTAAATGAGATACCTCAAAGGAATGTCTGAACATTCAAACCAGATTTTAGCAAGATGTTATTGAAGAAAATTCACCAGCTCACTTTTCCACACAAATAGCGCAGGTGCAAAATTGCGACAGCTCCTGAAAATATAGAATTGCTCCATCTGTTCCAAAAATCTGTCAAATTGCACATTTCATCATAAATCTTGGTCCGACATTATTTTATCATTCTCACCGATCACATTTTTTTTTAACGTGATTAACTTGGTTCTCGTGTGTTTATTCTTAACACACCCCCATTTCTTCCCTTCTTCTAATCCATTCTTTCTTGACCTAACCAATCATTGCAAGTGATACATCATTTTAACAAGAGGGATTCTTTTCTTTCCTTTGATTTTGTTCCCGAGGGGGCATGATCACACTATCATCAATTAAATTTTTGCTCAAAACAACATCAAAAATGACTTCACTATCAATCAAACTAGGGGCATGATAGTTTCCTTGACTAAGTTAGAACTATTGGATAGAAATATTTGGTTCTTATAAGCTAGATATCTTGTGTCTCCTTATTTTAAAAGATTCTTATTAAGCTCCTGGCAGCTTCATACCAACTTTTGGATGACAACCAAGTTCAGAATCAATATTATCAATATTTGGATGACAAGCAAGTTCAGAATTGGTATCTTTAAAATCTTTTATTGACCTTTGGACGACAACCAAGTGCAAAGTCAATTCTATCAGTTTAGTTTGATCAAGTACGAGACTGATCTCATCAGGCATTTCATTTGGTCATGAGTGAAATTCTCAATCTTTTTGAAGTCAAAATAAAAAACTTTCTTTGAATCAATGCACTGCTCGCACATCAATTCAAAGAGGGGAAATGTAACCACCTGAATTTGGTCTTCTCTGACCATAGACTCTATTTTTCCTAAGTGTGATCATACCCCTAATTATGTTCAGACAACTCTTCAATCAGCTGACATAATTCATTCTAATAAGATTTAATCTCCTTAGTGATCTAATCACTAAGTTTTATTAATCACCCAAGCCAATCAAATCAAATAAATTTAATTCAAATCAATTCAAATCAAACATGGCTAAGGTAATTAATTAAAAAAGATTTAAATAAATCCCTTTTTAAATCAAATCACTTGCAAATCCTATCTTCTAGCCTAAATTATGTAAGGAAACTCAGGTGCGGAAACAGCTTCCTATGCTAATCTCTATAGGAAAGTATTGTGCAAATTATTTTAAATCCTTACAATTAAAGATTTGTTAACTACTTTAACAAAGATATTGCAACCACATACCATACATACAGAAAAAATAGAGAATGACACAATGATATACCCTGGGGAAACCTTTCAGAAAAAACCCTAGCACTCCAAAACCTGCACAATGTATTGATCAAAACTATTACAGCTTACAATACACTTGCAATGCAAGTTCTTTCAGAAGATTTCAAAACCCTTAAAGACAAATCACGACAGCATAAAACTTTCCAACAATACACTCACATCACCTCTCTTTGCAACCCTAAAAAATGCTTATATCATGCGCTTCACTTTTTTGGGCTACTCCCAAAGATAACCGTAGTAGGGTTTTACCATTCTTTGAGAAAATAGTGTACAGTACTCAAATTTATCAGTTGCCACATGTCTTCACCTGTCATTGAATCTTCCTGACATAGGAATCCTTCATAACCGTTTTAGCCATGATCTCCTTACACATAATTCAAGATGCCGACACATCAACATTATTTGCAAGAAATACTTTTTACAAAACAAATAATAAGAATAAGAATTATCCAAGGTTGAGACACCTTATTCCTAACAAATTAATCTAATTAATTGACTATATTCCTAATTAATTATCTAAAGAAATAAAATATTAAATAATTAATATTCCTATTTTTGAATGAATATATTTAATATAATTCATTTCATTAATATTACCCTAAACCCCAACCTAACCTATCTCAACCACCTTGACTTTGGGATCAAACCCATACCAACCTATTCACCCCATGCTAAATCTAATCCTAATCCTAATCCCATTCTAACCCACCTCCTAATGATGTCACATTCCATTAAGGTGTGATTAGGAACTCAACCCACTTGAGAAAGTCAACTTTCTCAAGCTTGCCTCTTACACCCTTCCCATGCTTCTTAAAGGTTCTTATTAATGCCTCATTAATGGAGATTCTGTAAGCCCATGCCTCTTCAATGTCATTGGCATTTATTTATCTTACACCTCATTAATGAGTTTTTCAATTGCATTAATGAACCTTGGCCCCCTCTCTCTCCTCATTTTCTTCTATAAATAGATGAAGTTTTTGAGCACAAATGGGCCCTTAATTTTGAATATAATATTGTTATGCCAATATTTTGAAGGATTTTCAAGCATTGTTATGCTATCCATTTTTTCATAGCTTCATATTGCTTCATGGTTTCATTATCATGCATAGTTATAATGTTCATTTTAGAGTTAATATGCATTGCTTAATGATTAAATAGTTTGTTTTAACTCAAATCTTTCATGCTAAGTCATATATGTCACTGATAGTAACATAATCTGATGGCTATTATGTTGCTTACCATACTCTCCTTAGTTAGAAAGTAATAGGTCAATTTTAGTACTTTATATGCTCATCTAACCACATTTTCCATTAATATAATGACCTATTGAAGTGTTGTTTCACAGGTAAGAGGTGCAATATTTCACAGACACATTTATGTCGCCCACCGTGGGGCTCGATTTTGGATTTGGCCTCATTTTAACTCCATTTTTCACTAATCTATCCACCCAATTTTTAGGTCTAGAGTCATTTCTGGTAGTAGAAGCTTGCATCCAAGATACACCCTTGCACCGCAGAAATTGAGCCTCGTATCTGGGATTTCCTGGATCATTTTTAGTATAGGATCACATCTAGTGAATACTCTATCATATTTGGTATCACAAAGTTGTATCTGGTTTTCTGTATCATTTACTGCATTTCCTGGATCGCATGTGGTGAATTTTTTTGTGGATTGCATTGCCTAACCCTAACATCCTAACTAGTGGTCATTTTGGCATTTTGATAGCCTAACTCAGTGCTTGCAAGTTTCCAAGAAGGAGATAAGAAGACAATACTAAGATGTGTGGTTGCAGGGATCTTCAACTGATTTCAATACTAACCCCTTTTTCAAATCTTTCAAACTTGACACCTTTTTCTCAATACATGTCAAGTCAACTAGATTATTATGCTCTTTTCCTCTTAAGGAAAATCAGAAAATCAAACGTTGGTATAACTCTTATGGAGGGATTTGGGGATGAATGAACAAGCAATCTCATCATTTAAACTTCATTTTAGAAATTAGTAATTGAACCAATCAAAGCATTTAACATTGTGGGCTAATTAAACAAACTCATTATTTAATTGGAATTAGAAATTGAATAAGCTACTCATCTAAAATTGGGGAAATTGAACAAACATAAATTTACTTTCAAGCATTCTACTTTCCCTAAAGTAGGAACATCTTAAATCAAGCAAAACATTACTTGAGGGAATGAACTATTTGATTGACTCTATTTTTGGAGAAAATGACATGGATTAGGAGAGTATGCTCTTCTTCTTTGGAGGAATTGGAAATCTAGACGTCCTACGCTCACCAATCCTTTCTACACTTATTTAAGAGTAAAGGGCCTACCGATTGAGAAAAAAATCTCCTAGGAACGACCCAAGTGAGGACAATTTTTATGCTAATCCTTCCAACGCACTATAAATAGTTGCTTCCTCGTAGGCTAAAGCCTCAGAAGATGAAATCAATTTTGTTCTTGGAATTTTGACATCATTCCTTGAACATGCTTGGGTATGTGTAGAGTGGAGCTGCTTGAATCTTTCTTGCAAGAAAAATCATATTTGAGTACTCATAGGGCTATACACCTCAATTTTTCCTTGTGCAATTCTATGAGGGATGGTTTTGAACGAATTGCGCAATCATAGACAACACTTAAACTACAAGAATTCCTAATTCACCCTCGAAAGGGTGATAATCCTTGTGCAAGGCAAAAAGTAATTGCCCCAAGACACTCATCATATCGTGCCCTCACTTGCATTTGGATTTAGCTAATACAATATCATGACTAGAGCCATTGCATGCTTGGTGATGGTTGTATTTTGATTAGCATTTGAGCGTGTACCTAAGTTAACGAGCAAGGATTTTCATCCTCCACCTAGAAAATAGGGCATAAAGATGTATTTTTTCAACCTTTAACAATGCAACAATGCTTGATGTAACTGAAAGATCACTAAAAAGATAACACCTTCAACACAAGAAACAAAATTCAATCCTTGTTATACACATGTGTTTTTCACTCACTGATAGGTCTTAGAATGCAATCTACAATCAGACGAACTTCACATACTTTCAAGACAAATTTTTCAAAACTGACCGAATCTGACAAAGACATCAGAAAATTGCATCCCAGATTTCTAGGCTTGTATTTGGTATCCTAGCTCACATCTAGTATCTTGGCTCACATCTGGTCAACACATCATTGCATCTAGGGTTCCATCTCACATCTAAGGTCATCAGTAGCTCATATACTATATTTCCTAGCTCGCACCTAGGAGCTCACATCTAGGAAAATGGGCACTTGAAGAATAGTTTCTCAGGAAAAATCAATTGATTTGGATACCCTTTTGGCTCTTAATTCTTCCCTTGTTGTCTTTTCTAGTCTCCCTATTGCTGTGTCAAAACACTTTTTAAGACGTCTACCTTGCATGTCCTATCAGTTTCTTGTGATCCATCTCAATACTTGTGGTCTATCCACTTCTTACAACAACTTGGTTCCCAACTCACTATCAAGATATTCTAACACTCTGACACTAGAATCTTTTACTTCCACCAAACTACAAATGATACTTCCACCTAGACACACTCACTTGAATGATTTGGGATACTTCCTGACACTCTCAGGAAACTTTGATGAAGTTGAGATACAGATACATGGTTAACACAAGACGAAATAAGTACATGTCTAAAGGATCAAAAGTACCTCCTAAGTCACCACACTTTCAAGGAGAAAAATCTCATAGTTCCCTACTCAATCTAGACTCTCCAAAAATGGACAGGTCCACTCATGGATGGAGGGAGGCTTTTGACGAATATGACAATAGAAAAAGCCAAAAGAATGAAGATATAAATGAAGAAGAATAACCCACATTTTAACATCCTCTATTTAAATTGGGCAGTGAGGAAGACATCACTGAAGAAGAATATGATAAACTCAAACAGAGCAAGAGGTTCCACAAGATACTGTAAAAGATGATTGACGAAGATAAAGAGAAATACTTTCTCCATCTAGCATCCACTGGTGTAAAATTACCCAAGGATTATGATGTGGAAAAAAGAAAGGAAAATGAGGTACCAAATCCTATTTCTATTCTCGCCAAACAACTTAGCTTAATGCAAATGGAGCTTGTAACTCTCAAGCAAGAAAAGGCTAAACCCAAAACAAAATACTCTGTGGACTCCATTTTTCCATTTCCTTTCGACAAAAGTATCACTATGGTTGCATTCCCTCCCAACGTGGCATGACCAAAATATGACAAGTATACGGAAGAGACTGACCCACATGAGCATGTTAGAGAATTTTTTGCTCTTAGCATAGAGTACATGCATGAACCTACTTACCTATGCGATTTTTTCCTGGAAGTCTAGGAGGCAACACCATGGAATGGTTCTCAAAGCTTACACCCAAGGTCAAAACTTTTGAGGAGTTAATACAATAGTTTATCTAACATTACTCCTATAATATCCAGCATGATGTGACAATGATGGATCTGTGCAACACCAAATAGAAGATAGGTGAATCCTTTACCCACTTTCTACAAAGGTGGAGGAAAATCTTTGCATGGTATTCAAGAGCCATTCCCGAATCTGAGATGGAAATCTTTGTCAATAATTTAGTACCTGAGCTAAACTATGCATTGCAAATGTAAGATTCCCCTAGCTTCAACAAGATGATCTAGAACACCCTCTGTATCGAATAATTTATGGTCAAGAAGGGGGAGATCACTTTTAAAAGTGAAAACAAATCTAACAATTCTAACTCCAAACCTAAAGGGTGGAAGCAAAACAAAAATGTTGTCAATGATGGCGTAGTAGATGCATCCAATGTTGGTCCTAAACTTGAGGTTTTCAATCTATCTAACATTATGCAAGCAAGCAAAGATGCCAAGGTAATGACCCCCATACCCAAAGAAAACAATGATAATAACAAGGGTCAGCCATGGACTTCAAAACCTCGAAGAATATTCACTGCTTTGGGAGAGCCTCTCGAGATTGTTTTGAAGACACTATTAGACAACAAAGTTCTCACAATCCTAGATTCCAAACCATGGGAACCAATGGTGAAACCAAGGTGGTGGGATGATAATTCTTACTATGTCTTTCACAAAAATAAAGGAGACAAGACTAACAATTGCCTTAAGCTTAAAGATGTTATTCAAGACCTCATTGAAGGAGGAAAGATCAAAGTAGAGGGACACATTACCAACGAAGATCATACAACATTTAATAAACCATTCCATAACTATGAGAAAGGGGAAGCATCTAAAGGAAAAGGTAATGAAGTCAACTACACCTACTCCAATAATGATAACCTGACCAATATGCTAGACATTAAAATTGAATCAATTAATGTGGTCACAATCAAAGGTGTTTCTTTCCAATCAAATGTGGTGACTTAGAGTCAAGCGCAAGTCATGATCAAAGGACCCAATCCCTCCCTAAAACCATCATCAATGTCCAAGGTTCCTATTGTTACTATTCCCAAACCACTAGCAAAACACACGGTTACTATTCTTGTAGCAAAGTATGACTTTGTGGACCAATTGCAATGAACCTCTACCAAAATTTCCATTTTTGAGTTGCTTAAAATATCCACAGTGCATAGGGAAATCCTGGAACAAGCCCTGCATATCAAAAATGTACCAAAGGACCTTGATATAGAAAAATTCCAAGCGATGGTTAATCACATATCTGTGCCACATTACCTCTCCTTTTCTGAAGAGGATGATAAATCATTGACACATCCACATAATCAACCCCTCCATATTGAATTCCTCATTCATAAATCCTATGTTAGACATGTATTGATAGATGGAGGTGCAAGATTGAATATTTGTACACTTAATCTAATCAGGAAACTGGGTCTCTCAGAAAAGACCATTGACTCTAGAAGAAAAATAACTATCAAAAATTATGATGAGGAAGAAAGATCCTCTAAAGGTCTTATTTTTCTAAACATCAGAGTCAGACCAATTGAAAGGAATTTCATATGTCAAGTTTTGGATCTACCCCTGGCCTATAATATCCTGTTGGGGCAACCATGGATTCACAAATGCAAGTTGTGCTATCTCCTTACCACCACTCTATAAATTTCCCACATAATGGGGTGGAAGTGACAATTCCTACGGATGCTAATTATACTTGCAACAATATCAAAGCAGGTAGTATGATTCCACATAACAAGGAAGCTATGGATGAGATTGCTCCTGAGACTACCAAGGACATGGTTATGAAGAGTTTTGGGAAGACCTTAAAACTCTAAGAAATAGGTATGGGAGAATACAAAGTGGACATGAATCCATCACTAATAAAATTACCTATGTCACCAAGATCCTATGGAAAACCTTACTCGACATTCACACCTTCTGCATCCAAGGAGCTAGAAATCCACAAAGCGATGGGCATGGTCAAGGCATCCACATCTTTTTTAGATAACACAGAAGAATAGGCAGTCTTGGACTGGCTTTACAAAGGAGAACCCAAGGAAGCTGAGGTCAAACATGTAGAAATATCCCTACAATAGTATGAGAAAGGATATGATCTCCTCAAGAAAATGGGATACAAAGGAAAAGGACCTCTAAGTGACATAGGAAGAGGACTTATTGAACCTATACACATGGAGTTCAGGAATACCAGAGACAAAACATGAATAGGTTTTAATACTGAATCTGATGAACCTACTTCAAAAGATGGTCCAATCTCTGACAAAGGGAGTGATGAAACAGATGAGATAGAACTAGAACTGTGGTCCTATGAAATTTTATTACATATTGGCACAAAGAATCCTGACTATCAAGGAGAGCGCTATGTACCAAGATTTGAGGTACCACAAGATCTTCACACCCCTTTGTTAGCACAGGCTCCTATTCAAGAGGTAGGAGACACAATAAAATATGATCCAAAGATACCATTGATAGAAATGGCTATAGAGAGCACACCTCGACAACAGGATTCAAATCCTAATTCAGGGTAGTTAGTCACAAACACACATACTCTTGATTTACCACACTTTGATGCACAGGTGGCTAACCGAGTACATCATATAACTAGTGCAGAATTATTAAATAGGTTTGATGACGAAGTAACAGACTCATGATTATGAATGTGATGAGCTCTTTGTCACCATAGAGGACATTGAAATAGATGTGATTCACATGTTTGCATCTCCATCAACACCCAATGAACATTCTAACACTACTCCCAACAATAGTGATATTCTTGAAGCAGAGGAAGAGTTCCTTCCCCCAATCATTGATGGAGAGACTAGTGTTCTCATAAGTCTAGAAGAACTTCAGAGACAACAAGTAAGAAGCCTCCTTTTACAAAGAGATGATGATGAAATTTCTATTGACGAGTCACTAGAGTTTGGTCCACATATAACTAACAACGACCCTTTTAACACCGATCTAACTCTTATTGATCTAAACATTGAATAACTTAACTTAACAAGACATGTCATGTCAGGTAATGGTCTTGATGATAATGAAATGCTATCCTTCCCAGAGTCTGACTCTTTGTCTTTGATAAACCCAGACCTAATTAATTGGACTAGTAAAGATCCTACTCCTATCCTCAACTTTCCCAATGACTACACCTTGGCTTGCTATCTAAACGCTTGTGAACCCTACCCTTCTTCCACCAATGCAAGGAGTGTGAACATGTCATAGGAGGATATCAAGTTTCTCTGTCAAAAATTGAAAAAGAAAAATAAAAAGGGAATTGATAGTGAAAACCACGTTGTGGCAGTGTCAGATCCTAAAATAGTAAAAACAAAAGATGTATCTGATGGTGAAAACCTCTCAGAGGCACCAAAGGATGAGATTCTTGATATCCTCCCTGAGAATTTTCAAGAAAGGTCTTTAGTTCTGATAGAACCAAAACAACCAGTTAATTTGGGCACAATTGAACAACCTCAAATAGTACACCTAGCACAATCTTTGTCAGAAGAGGAAAATACATAATTCAGTGAGTTCCTGAAAGAAAAGAAGATCAACTTTGCATGATCTTATACAAATATGCCTGGACTAGATCCTGAATTGATAATGCACGACTTGTCTATAGCTGCCAGGATCAAGCCTGTGAAACAAAAACTAAGAAAAATGCATCCTCATGTTGCATTTCTAGTAATGGCGGAGCTAGAGAAATTGTTGAAAGTTGGATTCATCAGAGTCATTGCCTATGTAGGATGGATCTCCAATGTGGTCCCAGTATCTAAATCTAATAAATCTATCAGGATCTATACAAACTTTAGAGACTTAAACAAGGCATATCCTAAGGATTACTTCCCCCTACCTAATATTGATATGATCATAGACCTCACAACAGGCTACGAAATGTATTAATTAATGGATGGTTTTTCAGGCTATGCAGGATGGATCTCCAATATTTCTGACTTAAGAAAGATATTGGATCATATGGAGCAATTTCAAATCAGGCTCAATCCAAAGAAATGTGCCTTTGGGGTCCAATCAGGAAAGCTCTTAGGGTTTATTGTTTCAGCAAGGGGAATTGAGGTAGATCCTGCAAAGGTCAAAGCTATTCTTGAGATGATTCCTCCCCGCAACATCAGTCAAATGAGGACATTGCAAGGGAGACTTTAATCAATCAGGAGGTTCATATCACAACTTGCTAATAGAGCACAACCCTTTACCAAATTACTACATAAATGGGTCACCTTCAAATGGGATGAACACTGTGAAGCCAACTTTAGAGAATTAAAAGAGTACCTAGCCAATCCTCCTATTCTTATGGCACCCATTCTTGAAAAGCCATTACTCCTATATATTTTAGCTATAGCTACATCACTAGGAGTGTTTCTCACACAAGAGGATGAAACTAAAAAAGAAAGAGCTATCTAGTGCATTAGTAGAACACTAGTCTCCTATGAGCTCAATTACAACATTATTGAGAAAGCATATTTAGCAGTCGTCTTCGCAACATAGAAATTGAGACACTACATTCTTTCACATATAGTCAGACTCATTGCAAAGATCGATCCTCTAAAATACTTTTTAAGAAAAACAACATTAACAAGACATCCGGCAAAATGGGTCCTCATTTTAAGTGAATTTGACATTGAGTATGTAGACATGAGAGCTATTAAAGGACAAGTCCTCGTAGATCAACTAGCTGATTCACCACTTCAAGATGATGAACCTTTAAGGATTGAATTCCATGAAGAGACCACTATTCATCTAACTAAGTACCCATGCAAGATGCACTTTGATGGTTCTTTCACACAACAAGGCTCTGGAGCAGGAGTTCTATTCATAACTCCTTAAGGCTAAAAAATACCCAACTCTTACAAATTGTTGTTTCCATGCACGAACAACATTTTTGAATATTAAGCATTGGTAAACAGTCTTAAGCTTACCATAGAATGGAATATTGTAGAGTTTCATGTGTATGGTGACTCCCAGCTCATTATCAATCAAATCAATGTAGATTATCAGACAAAGGATGAGAAGTTGATGTCCTACAAACAACTGGTTGATGAGCTAAAGAAGTACTTTGTATTCATCACATTCTAGCTGATACCCAGAACATAAAACAAAGCTGCGGATGCTATGGCTACATTGGCATCCATGTTACAACTAGGGGAACATAAATTTTTATATGACTTCTTGGTGGAAGAACTATCCTATCCAACCTTTGATACCCCTGAATATCAAGTAATATCTGCTTTGAACACCCTAGACCAATCTTGATATGCCAATATCATTGCTTACCTAACTGACCAAACCATTCCCAATGATCTATCAAGAAATGAAAAAGAGCCTTGATTAGGACATCATGTTATATCCTCATAACTAATAACTAATATCGATAAGGTCTTGACAGTACGCTTCTTAGATGTTTAGAACTCAAAGAGTCAGATCATGCGTTAAAAGAAGTCCATGAAGGTGTATGTGGATCACATTCAAACGACTTTTCACTAGCAAAGAAACTGCTCAAAGTAGGCTATTACTGGCCTACCATGAAAAAAGATGCTATTCAATTTTCCAAAACATGTCATAAATTCCAGATACATGGAAATATAATCCATGCTTCTACTTGAGAACTTATACCTTTCATTACACATTGGCCATTTCAGCAATGAGCCTTTGACTTGGTTGGAAAAATATATCCCAATTCTTCCAATGGACACAAGTTCATCACTATGGCCACTGAGTATTTCAAAAAGTGGGTTGAGGTCATGTCGCTAATCAAAGCCACTGGAAAATAGGTGGCTATGTTCATTCTAAACTACATTATCTATTGATATGGGATACCCTCTTCAATTGTAATCGACAATGGGGGCCAATTTTAAAACCAAAACATTGATGACCTTTGCGAATAGTTCCACATTACTCAACACTACTCCTCAATCTATTACCCTCAAGGTAATGGATAGGCTAAGGCATCTAATAAGAATATTCTCAAAATCATACACCAAACTGTAAGTAAGTCTAGTAGAGACTGACATCTACAACTGAATCTGGCACTATGGGCCTACACAACAAGCATCAGAACACAAACTGGAGCCACACCATTTTCCCTAGTCTATGGCACTAAAGCAGTACTACCTATTGAGGTTGAAATCCCATCTTTGCAAATATCTTTACACAGTCTTGTAATTGATGAACAATACCGCATCAATATGGTGAATTCTTTAGACCTACTTGATGAGCACAAGAAACAGACATTCAATCATCTGAAGGTGTACCATGCACACATGTCCAAGGGATACAACAAAAAGGTTAAACCATGACAATTTCAAGTGGGGGATCTCATCCAAGAGGAGAATCCTAAAAACTAGCCTAACAGAGAATATAAGGGAAAATTTGAACCTAACTGGCTGGAACCTTATGTTATCACTGCTACTTTTGGGACTAGAGCTTATCAATTAGCTACACCAGAGGGAGACGTTCTTCTAGATCTTATCAATACTCTACATTTGAAGCGGTTCTACGCTTGATATTCAGATAGCAGAGCCTATACAGTAAATAGTTCTCAGAAAATACCAAAAACATTCACAAAATTGATCTTGGAGAAAATCCAAAAATAGTGGAAAAAGTCCTGAAGAAAGGTATCCTTAGTGAAAACCTGGAAAAAGGCGCCTTGATACTACAAAAACATTCAAAAAAAGCAAAAAAAGCAGAAAAATTGAAAAAGAAAAAGGTGCCTTGATGAAAACCTGGTAAAATAGGCATCCTGGTAGCAAAAAGAACAAAAGGTCTTTCCAAGTGGTGAAAACCTGGCAATCAAGCATCACTTGTATTTTACACTCCATCTATCAATGCATTGCTGATACTAAGCCTTCACAATTACACCTGTGCTAAGTGTTGACTTCATTTCCTTACAAAAATATTATCCTTGCTTGGGATTTTTCTATGTTTCTATTTTAGGATAAGGTCATTTTTTTCACTAGGGGTATCTTTGCCAATATGATAGGTCGCATCTGCTAGGTTATCATAGGATGGTTTGCCTCATGATACAATGATACTTGATGTTTTCACTAAACTGTTACTCTCACAAAAAAAGGATGGCACAAAATTGCACTAACATGAATGATGTTCCTAAGACCTACATTGGATTGCAAACAGGAAGAATATTATACGCATACATGGAACACATATTGCTTGAATCCCAAAATTTTGATTGTTGAATCTCTACTACACTTGAAAAACAAATCAATATTATTTCTTAATATTGCCTAAACATAGTCTAATCTTGGTCTAAATATGACTCATTTATGTACCCATGATGTTTTCACTGGTGGCATCTAAGCAGTTATAAATTTTATTTGATTGATTCACAATTGATAGTTGTTTTATCTTCTGAGTTACTCAATGAAATCTGCGCAAAGACAAAGAGTCACAAGGATGGGGGGCATAATGTTTTCTTGGTTTTCTGCCTATGGTGATTGTTCCAAATGATCCTATACATTTCACCTAACTTAGATGTTTATGGTAGGAGCTGCCACCATGAGTGGATAGCCGCATATATCTCGATCTTTGTTATGTGTAAACTACGGTGAGTTTGAAACAATTTCCTTGTCTTTTTTCTAACTTAGATTCTTGCTAAGGTATACAAAGCATAATAAACCTAAGGATATGAATTTTCAAGGTTGTTGTGGGTCCAATATCTTACCTTACACAAAATATGATATAATAAAAGGAAGGTGACTATTTTGTTATCCTAGCTTCTATGCCTTGATGCCTAAGTCTATTTTCGACATTTCAATAAAACATAGTATTCATACTTTAATAATATAAGTGGGTATTAGTGATGGTTGTACTATCAAGTGGTATCCATTCCAAAAAGTTTTGAATGATGATAAACATGTCCAATATCTGCCAATCAGTGACAAGTCTTAAGAGTCTGCATATAGCTACATTTATAGATTGCATGATGCATTTATGAGAGAAGATAAAAGCATAAGGAATTTGAGCTCAAAAATGATTTCTATTTTCTTCTTCTAAATCCAAGTTAATTACATTGATTTACTATTATTGATATCTATATCATTGCACATCCATAGCATACATTTTGCATTCATAAAATGAGATAAAGGAACATACAAAAACAAATCATTTATGCATTTTATTTCTACATCCTAAGTGCATCCATACATTTTACTCGCATAAGAAAAACTCAAAAACATCCATTTACATATTCACATAGTATCATTTAAAACATATTTATATGAGTGATAAATCAAAATGCATAAAAGATGTCATCATCTAATCTTACTCATCATGAGACCAAGCTAAATCTACATCACATGTGCAAACAAATCTATCACAACAAGTGGAACTCATGACACATGTTAGGATCATAAACAGTTGCATCAGATATCTACATAAAAACATAGTACAAATCAAAATGGCACAAGTCTATAGAAAGAGTATTAGAGGGTCATAATGAATCAGATATATGTGTGTTTGTGTGTGTGTGTGCGTGTGTTTGTGTGTGTGTGTGTGTGTGTGTGTGTGTGTCATCATACAAAAGAGATATCTCAGAAGGATCTAGATATACAATATACATGTGTGACAAAAATACAGCATCAGCTCTGGCTCCCCCCTCTCCCTGATCCAGAGGAGGAGGAGGAGGTAGTACAAATGGCAGTGGAGGAGGCATAGCTCCCTTTGATTGTTGAGCCAATCATGAAAATGACATAGCTCTCTGTCCCTCTGACACCGCCACATGATAAAGAGCATAATAGTATGTTTCCCTATGTCCCTAGTGTGTGGCTGTACATGCTTGTATGTTTCTCTCTACTCAAAGTCTCTCTAGTTGTTTGTCCCTATCAGCCAACAATGTATGTAATACACTGATCCTGGCCTCTGCTACAGTAACCCTGGCCTCTAATGCCATGATCTATGCCCTGAGCTTCTCTCACTACTACTCACACTAAGATAGAGGGTCCCCATTTCTACCAGAACCCCTACCAGAATCCTATCTTGATGGTCTATCCTATCATCTATTAGGCTGCCTCTACTATTGGTGCCTCTGCTGTCTCTGCTACTCTCCTGTCAATAAAGGACCAGGATATATACGAGGAGAAATAAATCTAAATTGGGTGTGCCAAACCTCTCCACTGCCACTAGCCACATCTGTAGTTCCACCCACAGCTCCACCACCCCTATCATCTCCACCATAATCACCCTCATCTGGAGGAGGGCGCCTACCATCACGTCTCCCATCTCTGGCTCCATCTCTCCCTCCATGCCTCCTTCCATGTCTACCGACACCCCTATCTCTCTGTGCTCCTCCTCTCGCCCTGGTAGGGTGGTCATCCAGATCATAATCTATAGGATCCTCTATATGAGGAATGTCCTCCTTCAAAATTGTGAACCAAGGAAATGGATACTGAAGCATCTCTATAGCATACCCATCATAATGACCTACATCCACCACATCATGGTGAAGATCCCAATCTACTCCAACCATATCTCAAATCTCCTAGTGATAATTATCATACCTAAGTTGGGCACCCCACAATGGTACCTAATCACGGATCCTAGCATAAATAGTCACATCCTAGGTCCTGCCCTGTCATCGGGTGAACTATCTCAAGACTGTGGTGTGCACAAAATACTCTACAATGTATCTGGTCCTCCCAATTAGGTACCTACTCTAAAACAAAAATGGGACCTTTCTGGCATCTGAGGTCCACTCCTCATAGTCTAAGTATGGCTGCCATATGACCTCTGTCATATAATCAAAAAGTCTCCTCTAGTACTCTACCTTGCCTAGATGGGGCTGCCAAATTAGATCGACATACATATAAACATAAGGGAACTTAGGTGCCCACTGCATGTCTACTATGGGTCGTATCACTAGGATGTGCTCCCAGGCCCAGATCTGGAGAATCAAAATACCAACAGTCATACTCTAAGTATAATGATAGATAATCTCATGCAAATCTTGGTACATGTGGGTCAAGATAAAACTGCCCCATGAAAATCTCCATCTCGAGATAACCATCTGCTCTAACATGTCTACCCATCTGACAAGGAACCTGTGCTATCCTCTGTCTGGCATCAGGATGCCACCAATCAAACCTACTAAATATATAGATAAATGATCATAATGATCACACATGTAATCCCAAGAAAGGTATCTACTATCAATAGTATCATCCTAGAAATAATTATGAGCCACACCAATCACCACCGTAGAAGTCACCTCAAAGCGCACCTCGCAGCCCATAATAGGAATGCATAGTATGCGCCATACATCCTTAGGAGTAACTGTCATTTCTCTAGTTAGGAGATGGAAGGTGTTGTGCTCTGAGTACCGTCTCTCAGCAAGAGTAGTCAATAGCCCTCATTTTACCCCTATATCAGGTAAACCTATCAAAGATTGTAATCCACAACAGACCACTGTCTCCTGCTCCTCATTAGACAAAAGACTGACCAAGGCAAGCACGTGCCCTAGATATGTGCCCCAAAATGAAACTACCTCAAAATTAACCTATTTTTGGCAATACACAGATCAATAAATGTTCTATCTATGACAAAAATGCAGAATCATGATCAGGTAGGTGATTCAGGATCCACAACAGACAAATAGTTCAAAATAGATAACTTTCTAAGTCCAAAAATGAGATCTGATCCTGGAAACTTAGGGTGCAATCTCTTTTACCAGATGCGATCCTAGAAATATAGGATGTGATTAAGAATATAGGGTTTGATCAAAGAAATCCCAGATGCGACCCAAGACACAGGGTACATTCTTGAAATGATAGGGTACGACATAAACCAGATTTCTTCTTCTACATTAAGCTAAAAAAAGAGTAACTTGATGCGATATAGGAAATCTTGGATGTGGCGCAAAAATTTAGAAAAATAAGATGTGATCTGAGAAATACCAGATGCGATGTGGGTTTGACAGGGTGCGATTAAGAATCTCAGATGTGACCCACAATTGAAAGGGCTAGAAAAACTATAAAAATGCATAAAAATCAAAATTGCAAAATTCACAAGGTAGTTTTGTGAGTACTTATCAGAGGTGCATAATCAGCCGAGCGCTGATGTCGATGGCTGAGCTTTTAATGATGTTTCCTAACAGGGACCACCATATTCTCTGCAGAGCTCTTAGATTTACTATGGATAAAAGTGAAAATGAATAGTAAAAAGGTAATTTTTGATATATATATTGGTCTTTTGAGCTGTTTGGGGGTTCCAAAACTCCTCCCAAGCAACTTAAACTCATTTTGTTCCCCTTCTGATCAATTGGGAATGAAATTGAAGTTATAATTTTTGACAAGAAATTTAACAAGCCCCCATAGCGAGTTTTATCATTACATTGACAATACAAAGGTCATCTCCACTGTCAAATCTCTAGTTTGTGACGCACAAAATGAGCAAAGAAAAAGAGATACCTCAAAGGAATGTCTGAGCATTCAAACTAGATTTTAGCAATATGCTATTGAAAAAAATTCATCAGCTCACTTTTCCACACAAATAGTGTAGGTGCAGAATTGCAATAGCTCCTGAAAATACAGAATTACTCCATTTGTTCCACAAATCCGTCAAATTGCACATTTCATCATAAATCTTGGTCTGACATCATTTTATCATTCTCACCACTCACATTTTGTTTTAACATGATTAACTTGGTTCTCGTGTGTTTATTCTTAACACACCCCCATTTCTTCCCTTCTTCTAATCCATTCTTTCTTGACCTAACCAATCATTGCAAGTGATACATGATTTTAACAAGAGGGATTTCTTTTCTTTCTTTCGATTTTGTTCCTGAGGGGGCATGATCACACTATCATCAATTAAATTTTTGCTTGAAACAACATCAAAAATGACTTCGCTATCAATTAAACTAGGGGCATGACAGTTTCCTTGACTAATTCAGAACTATTGGATAGAAAGATTTTGTTCTCATAAGCTAGATATCTTATTTCTCCTTATTTTAAAAGATTCTTATTAAGCTCTTGGTAACTTCATACTAACTTTTGGATGACAACTAAGTTCAGAATCAATATTATCAATATGTGGACGACAAACAAGTTAAAAATTGGTATCTTTAAAATCTTATTGACCTTTGGATGACAACCAAGTGCAAAGTCAATTCTATCAGTTTAGTTTGATCAAGTACGAGACTGATCTCATCAAGCATTTCGTTTGGTCTTGAGTAAAATTCTCAATCTTTTTGAAGTTAAAATAAAAAACTTTCTTTGAATCATTGCACTGCTCCCACATCAATTCAAAGAGGGGCAAATGTAAGCACCTGGATTTGGTCTGCTCCGACCATAGAATCTATTTTCTCTAAGTGTGATCATACCCTCAATTATGTTCAGACAACTCTTTAATCAGCTAACGTAATTCATTCAAATCAGATTTAGTCTCCTAAGTGATCTAATCACTAAATTTTATTAATCACCTAAGCCAATCAAATCAAATCAAACATGACTAAGGTAATTAATTTAAAAGGAATTAAATAAATCCCTATTTATATCAAATCACTTGGAAAGCCTATCTTCTAGCCTAAATTAATCTAATTAATTGGCTATAGTCCTAATTAATTATCTAAAGCAATAAAAATCTTAAATAATTAATATTCCTTTTTTTGAATGAATATATTTAATATAATTCATTTCATTAATATTCTTCTAAACCCCAACCTAACCTATCTCAACCACCTTGACCTTGGGTTCAAACCCATCCCAACCTATTCACCCCATGCTAAATTTAATCCTAATCCTAATCCTAATTTGATTCTAACCCACCTCCTAATGATGTCACATTCCATTAAGGTGTGATTAGGAACTCAACCCACTTGAGAAAGTCAACTTTCTCAAGCTTGCCTCTTACACCCTTCCCATGCTTCTTAAAGGCTCTCATTAATGCCTCATTAATGGAGATTCCTTAAGCAAATGCCTCTTCAATTCCTTTGTCATTTATTTCTCTTACACCTCATTAATGATTTTTTCAACTCTATTAACGAACTTTGTTGTGAAGTCTCACCCCGACCCATCACAACTTTACTACTCGATCACACTTTAATACTTTATGTTTTGATACATTGATATATTTTTTGATTATCCTGACAGAGACTCGAGATATTATGTTATGATGATGATTATATTGTGTGGATTTCATTTTGATATGGTTTAGACCTGGAACAGATGGTTGATTTTGATTATATATGTTTAGATAAGTGAATTGATGAGAAGATCGAATCATGATTATACTTGATTATTTCATGGATGTTATGTCATGATTATTATGGAATTATTATGTTTTAAACATTTCTGTATGAAAATTACAATTAATAATTTAATTATGCTATTTATTTAAGTTGCTAATTATAAATTGAAAATATATATTGCATGTGATTTTATTATCTTAGACTACTGATGCTCGATTTTAGTGTGCAGGAAAGAGAACCATGGAATTATTCAGAGAATTAGGGCTAAACACATGTGAATTAAGCAAGCCAAGATTTAATCCAATAAGAGATTGAAACCTTGTTGTAATGTGATCTTGTTGTAAACGTAATCTGAATGTGTGTTAATAGTTTAAAACTCATATTGTTGTTTGGACATGTCATTGTGAATGTGATGTGCATTTTATTTTGGTGTCACTTGACACTTGTGTTGTCCATGTGGATGGTGACATGTCAAATTAGGGCTTGGGCAAGAATCACCAAACCTTATAGAATTTTATATTAATCCCACTTGCATATAGATGTCTTGTAGGGATCACATCAAGTTGGAACTTGGATTTGAACTTTAAGGTACTTTTGAAGGGTCAAAAGTGACTTTAGAGTGTATTTTTGGCCAAAATTAGTTAACTCTAAGGGGGTACCTTAGGTTAGGGCTATTTTTTACCTATGGGGTAAACCTAGATCACCATTATGGCTCTCCAAAATGCCTACCTTTCAAAAGTGGCGAAAATAAAGATGGCCACATGCATTTAACTTGTCCCACACTCCTTACTAAACTCATAATTAAGAGGGGAGATAAGAGGTAAGAAAAAATGACTAGAGGGAATGTCTCATTAATTTCTAGTCTTGAGTACACTTCTGGGGTCTTTTTAGAAGATTTGGATAACCTTAGTGAGTGTTCACCCACTCTCCAATTTTGGAGACAACTAGGGTTGGAGGAAGAAAAGAAAAAAGGATAAGGGCTTCTACTCAACCATATTCTTGTGATTTTTCTTGGACCAAGGTTGGTGGATTCTTGCCATAGAGGAATGCTCTTGCATTTAAGCTTTGCATGATATTGTTTGAATGAATATGTAAATCTTGTATGGTTTCATATATGTAATCTTGTAAAGTGTTTTTGTATGTAGATGTTGATGTTATATGTTGGGTTTGGGATGCATTTGAATTTTATTTCATCTCTTGCTCTTTTAGATTTGGGAGTATTGTTCATGGGATTTTAAGGCATTACTCACCCTTTGGGAAGGGAAGAAGTGGTCTTGGGTGAAGGGGTTAGTTGGGCTCTCCATCGTAGTGAGAGTCTCTTCTCTTGGAGAAGAGGGATAAATTCATAGAGTATAGGCTCCATGAAGCCATGTTGTAAATATTGTTTTGGTATAGAGATGACCAAATGTGTATATGGAAGGAATATCAATTTAACCTTGGAAAGGCATGGGAGAAAACTCTTGTTGAGAAATTTGAATGCAATGGCATTCTCCTCCTTGGAAAAGCCCACCTTCACCATATTTCAATGGGTTTGGAAAACCCATTTGTGAAACCTTGGTTGGGAGTAAATTGTTGTACATTTTTGTTAGTTGTGAAAATTTGAATGTGCTACCCTGTTTAATATTGGTTCTCCAAGATCGGGGGTGGTCTCTTTGAGGCCTTGGTTGGGAGGTGAGCTCCCATGGTTCCCTTCATGTTTTATTGCAGGTTTTTAAAATCAAGTTGGATGTGGAAATGTTTGGAAGAAGTCTTCATTTTGGTATTGTTATGAAAGAGCAACTTTATGGTTGCATGATTACTCCTTGTGATTGAGGATCATTTTTATTAAGTGTTGTAAAGTCCATTTTGTAAGCTTGTTGAGCAAAATGTGAAAAGCTCTTATTCCTTTTGTAATAATATTCATAGCATGTAAACCTTGTGAATTGTTAAATCTTGAAATCTCTAATGTATGTGACTTTAAATTTTCAAGTCAAGAACACTACATATTTCCTTTAGAATTTTTAAAATTTTATCCTAATTTAGATCAATACCTCATCTTCAAAATGATTGTATTCCCAATCCTTAGAAAAAAAGAGAGAGATTAGTTTACTAACTATAGAAGTCAAGAAAATAATATATTATTGAAAACAATCACCTTATATTAATAAACAAATTTTAATTGTGTAATGTTTGGCAAAAAAAACAAAAAAATAATAATCTAATTCATGCATGTATCTACAAAAAAAAGAAATCAATGATGTTAATGTGTAGAAACTACAACCAAATCTACTATGTCATTTCCAGAATATAGAGAAAAAATCTCTCTGAAAAATGTATGAGGAGAGATTTAATTACCTCCCCTTACACATAGGATATCCCCTAAAGATTCCCTCTCTCAAAACCCCTTTATTAATCCCCTAAACACCCTTTTTATTACATTTCTTTTTATGCTAATACATAATCTTTATTTGGGAAGGCTTAATCTTTTCATCCATCCTCGTGGGCCCCACCAGAACCTTCCCCCTTACCTTTCCATTCCCCATGAAAATTTTTTGAGGCTGTCATGATATTAACTACTTACCCAAAAAAAATAAATCCCTTCCCATTTGTTACAGATTGAGTTGACATATGATAATGGTACATCCCTAAGAAAAAGGGTTAAACATAGTCTAACATAAGGGAAAGTGTTTTGGGCCCCACCTCAGCTTGAAGGAATTCACATGCTTCCTTTCTCCCTTGGTTTTGCTGCCACATACCCTTCTCCCCATGCAAAATTTCTGGTTGACTTCACCTTAGGAATTCTTCACTTGGGAGAGTAGACTATGTAGTGGCCCCTACCCACCTTGGTCCATGCGCAAGCCTTGCAAAGGCTCTTCTCCATATGAAATTCCTAGGCCTTGGGAATAGGTATGGGATTTCACACCCTCCCCACCCACTTGGGAGATGATGTGACAATTTGATAGGGATAGGGTGATAGGTTGCTAGGTAGATAGGTAGGTTAGATTATAGCTAGTTATAGGTAGTTAGTTGATAGTTAATAAAGTTAATATCATAATTAGATTTAATTAGACATTGAACAATTTATTAAAACATTATTCTACTCTACCCATTAGGTACATAATTAAAATGGATCACTATATTTAGATAGATTAATTTAGCTAAATAGACTTAATTCTTATTTGTTTTATTTAAATTATGTAGTCTCATTTAATAGATGTATTTTCTATTTAAATTGTGTAGTTTAATTTCTAGATTTGAAACCTTAATTTTTTTTTATGTGAAATAAATATAGGTTTGCTAATATGTTATGGATTTAATTTCTTATTGTTTATTAAAAGCATGTAATTTTGTTTAGATAAAGTTTATTTAATTGTTTAATTAATTATTGATTGATTAGACGTAGTTTCTATGTAAAATGTATAGACAGATGTTAATTTAATTTTAATACGATAAGTTGAGTTATGTTGCCCATGTGTTTCAAAGGGATTAGAGGTCCATTTAAATTTTCTACTTGAGATTAATATAATATTCTATTAAAGAATTAAAGGACTATAGTTGCACAGAAATTTATAAGGGAGAATTTAATTATTTAAGATTAGATTAGGTTTTGATTATTGAATTTTAAACTAGTGATTAATGGTCGAAAGAGAATTGGGACTAGAATTAAATGAATAAGTTGTAACCAAGGTTAAGGAATAAAGTGATTACCAGGGCAATCTAATGCAACGTATGAATCATAAAAATAGACTATCATCATGATACTACACATAGATTCAAACATGAAATCAGAGTTAAATCAACCTGACCTAGGTGTTCACGTAACCCGTATGGCTAGTTGATGCTCTAATTCTGCATCTGTATGTGGTGTGACCCTAATTCAACCTATGTGTATACCTTGTAACTCAAAGATTAACCTTACCATGATATCACATTACCTCAAATACATCCTTTATTAGTGGTATGCACTTGTGTTTAAAAAATTGTGTATGTGTGTTTTTCCCTAGTTTTGGGCATGACACTTTTCCCCCTCTCTCTCTCTCCTCATTTTCTTCTATAAATAGAAGGAGTTTTTGAGCACAACTGGGCCCTTAATTTTGAATGTAATATTGTTATGCCCATATTTTGAAGGAGTTTCAAGCATTGTTATGCTATCCATTTTTACATAGCTTCATATTGCTTCATAGTTTCATTATCATGCATAGTTATAATGTTCATTTTT
>MU223514.1:2031286-2056162 GCA_018584345.1 Thuja plicata | reverse complement strand
AACCCACCTCCTAATGATGTCACATTCCATTAAGGTGTGATTAGGAACTCAACCCACTTGAGAAAGTCAACTTTCTCAAGCTTGCCTCTTACACCCTTCCCATGCTTCTTAAAGGCTCTCATTAATGTCTCATTAATGGAGATTCCATAAGCCCATGCCTCTTCAATGCCTTTGGCATTTATTTCTCTTGCACCTCATTAATGAGTTTTTCAACTCCATTAATGAACATTTTCCCCCTCTCTCTCCTCATTTTCTTCTATAAATAGAAGGATTTGTTGAGCACAAATGGACCCTTAATTTTGAATGTAATATTGTTATGCCCATATTTTGAAGGAGTTGTAAACATTGTTATGCTATCCATTTTTACATAGATTCATATTGCTTCATAGTTTCATTATCATGCATAGTTATAATGTTCATTTTTAGAGTTAATATGCATTGCGTAATGATTAAATAGTTTGTTTTAACTCAAATCTTTCATGCTAAGTCGTATATGTCACTGATAGTAGCATAATCTGAGGGCTGTTATATTTCTTACCATAATCATCTTAGTTAGAAAGAAATAGGTCAATTTTAGTGCTTTATATGCTCATCTAACCACATTTTCCGCTAATATAATGACCTATTGAAGTGTTGTGTTGCAGGTAACAGGTGCAATATTTCACACACAGATCATTCTTGGTCTGTTGAGTTTTGATAGGAGCTTTTTGTTGCTCGGGACTTGTATCCTTTTTAGGAATATCAAGTATTTTTCTCCATTCGGCTTCACTCTTTTTGTCTATCTCCAGTAAGTGTCCTTGGAGCACTTGGTAAGCTCTCAACTTCGGTGAGAACCGTTTAGAGTGAATTTTCATCATTTCTTTGATCTTCTCCATTTTTAATTTGGGAGGCATGACTGATACTAGGGCTCTTTCCCTGATCTCTTTCTCAAAGTCCAAGGCAAATGTTCATCTTGCCAATAACCTATCTTGTAGTTATTTTGGGATTTTGTCTGCCAATTGGATTGGGAGGTATTTGAATATGCACAAGATTTTAATGATTGCCTCCTCAATCTTATTTTGATCTAAGGGATCCAATGTAAGCCATTTCTTGATCTTTCTATCATTTACTGTTTCTGATTTAACGATTCAGGCACATACTTGATCAATAGTTTCAGGTATCTTATTCTTTTCCTTTTGAACAACTCTATCCTGTTTGGTGTCCTCAATATCCTCCTTAGTTCTAATGAACTTTCTTCTTTTAGTTTTCCCTCTTTTCTATGTTTCAGTTTTCCTCTTATAGGTCTTACTTGACCTTTCTTCAATGGTGAAGGATTTGTGTCCTTAGTTGTTTGACTCCTTGTCCTTGTAGTAGTTGTAGTCCTAGCCTTCTTAGCTGGTGGAGGTAATGGTGTATCTGACTCTATATACTCAGTCACTCTCCTTCTCAGCTTCACCGACGGGTGACTTTCCCTCAGTTTCCTTTGTCTTTTCAGTTTCTTCTTCTGTAACCGACAGTCTCTTCTTTAAGTTCTTGACCATCTTATCCTTCTTCCTATCAATCTTCTTCACAACCAAGCCAGTTTTGATTCTTTCCTTGGCTTCTTCATATGCGCCAAACTTGGGTTGTGATTTATCAATTGGCTCATTTATTAATGCATCAATTGCATTAGATGCTTGATCTATGTTCACTTTATAGTCAAGTGGAGATAGCTATGCTATCCTTGGTACATCAGGTTTGATATATGTGAAATCAGTACCTACCATGAAACATATGGCAGCTCTGAATTTCTCAATTAACTGCTCGGGGATCCTTACTCTCTTCTACATTCTCTCCTTGAATCCAATGAAGCATTCATCCATTAATGACTCAAAATTATCTCCTAGTGACTTTATAAACTCACTAATCTATAAGGTTACTGGTTTAGTTGTGTCCCATTGCACATTTCCTATTGATGGAAAAGATTCTTGGAAGTAGAAGAATATGCACATGATAAGTGAACCAAACTTACATGAATTTGATTTTTCATTTATGACTATCTTCAAGTTCTCTTCTAACTTATTGAGTAGAAGTTCAGACAGATCCAACTCCGTTCCTTTCTTTACAATCTTATATGTTGTATCCACTACTCCAGACACTATGGTGTTCATCCTACTTTCCTAAAGGAACTTGTATCCTAAGACACATGCTCTGAATTCCAGTTGATCATCTGTAATGGAGGATACCTTAAGTCCTCTTCCATCACATTTTTCTCCTATGTTGTTCTCAATGTCAGCCTTAGGTGGGTGCTTCAATGCCTTTACCTTATCGGTTATTGGATAATCGATGACCGCATGAATAAAATCTTGTGTTATCAGTTTAGGCTCATCTAGCCATAGCTTTCGGTCATGGATCCTGCTTAATACTAACCAAATCCACTCGATCTTATACTCTTTTGGGAACCATAGGGAATTTTTGAGCCCTTTTACTTCTATGTGTTTGTGCTCTTCTTTAATCATGCCATCATCTTTGCATAGCTTCTTGAAAGATTGCTCAACCTCCAGATCGCCAATCTCTACAATCTTGCAATGTATGTATGCTCACACATCTTTGACAAGAAAAACCCTAGCTAGTATTCATGAGAATTCTATAGAATTTTTGGGTTGTGAGGCAACTTCTGGACAAATCTTGTAATGTGGTTCTGGACAGGTACTGTTCTTGATAAGTTTTACCTTGTTCTTTTTAATACTCTTTAACTTAGCAGTTCTTGATGTGGTCGCCATTGTTTCTGACATTAGGGATTTTCCATAAATGAAAAAAAACGTTCTCAGTTATGCTTGGTAATGAATTTAACCTCTATATTTGTAACTAATCTTCTTGGAGTGCTTTGAATCAGGTTGGAGTCACTTTGCAATGCTGTCACTTCTTGCTCTGGTTTCGCTCTAGTCTCTTCACTCTGGTCGCTGGTGAGAAATGAAACCCTTCCATCATCAATTTATAGAATTTTCCCTAGGTTGAGTCATTAATGCTCAACCACTCCTTGGTGTGTGAAGATGGAGTCGTCAGTTAAAACACTAACTTTTCTCTTGGTGATAACATGATGCTTCAAGCAGTCCTTTTAACTTTCTTTTTACCGATGGATTTCAGTGTATGACAAAGGCAACTTGTCAACTCACCTGATTACCGATGGATCTCAATTTACACTAGCAATTTTATCTTTTACATGTTAACCGATGATTCTTGGTAAGTGAAGACAACTTAGCTTTGTATGTATACCGATGCATTTCGGTATGTTTTAACAGATGAAATAGTGTTCATAGATTTTAACAAGTAATACCCTAGTGCATCTATAATTATGCTAATTTGGCATTTCAACTATGTATAATGGAATTGATGCAAAATATAACTTGGTCTAATGTTGTTCCATACTTACTTGTTCTTCTCAGGTGGGGGTCATGATGTCACCAGATCTATTGGATAAGGTGTCACCATTTGCATTGCTTGGTCCAGCTTCATAAGTGTTTGTAGCTTTCCTCCACATTTTGTTTCTCATCTTCCTGATGTCTTCAATGGTGTTTCCATTGGCAAAGGTGATGGTCTCTGTCATTCAGTCTCTGTAGTCTTTCTTGAGATGACTGACTTTATGATAGTGTAAACATGCCATTCTGGGGTTAGTCCAACCTTTAGGCTTTCTAGTCCATTGTCTCATATAGTTTGCAACAATGTGACCAAATCTTCCACATGTTATACAATTTTCCCAAGTGTTTTAATCCCATACATATTGGTTACCGACTCTATTCGGTTGATAGGCATATTCTTGACCTTTAGGCTTCCATGCTTGATTTTTATTCTTCCACCATTCAAGAGTTGTGTGCCTATGCATTTTGCAAGTAGGACAATATTTGTCCATGTAGGTTTCCTTCTTTGGTCATTTGATCTCAGATTTGCATTCATATACTTTATGTCCTTTCTTGTTACATTTATAACCAATTCCTATGAATGAAGATGTAGATTTTGGAATACCTTTCATTTTTGTCTTGCATACATTGGATGTGTAGCCTTTCTTTCCACAGTGATTGCATGTTAGCTTTCTTGGTCTTGGATTTGCATAGACATTCTTTGGATAAGCTTGATTAGGTGATTCTCCATTCTCAGTATAGCCTAGTCTGGTGTTGTTATTGGCTCTCCTTTATCCATCAAGAAAATCATCCATTCTTTTTGTTGTGGGTCCACAACACACACCTCATTTTTTGGTCCTTTGACCATGGGGACCTCCCTTTTTTTGTCTTTTGGCTTTTGGTCTTGTTTGCCCCCTTGAGTCCTAGCCCAGTTAGTCTCAGAAGAAAGGGTGTCAGCATGATAAAATAAAGAAGACACCTTTTTTTGCCCTTGATCCTGAGACTGGTCGTCCCACACCTCCAAGCTCCATTGTGTCATCCTTCCCTGCTCCTAGCTCATTCAAGGTAGGTTCCTTCTTCGCTGCCTAGTAGTTTTTTTTCCCTCTTCGTGGTTTAGGTTTTAGGGTTTTCATTCCCGGTGCTTGTCTAGTCTAGGGCATGTGGACTTACCTCTCCCCTAGTCTCTCAAGACCTTTTGGTCCCTTCAATGTTGGCAGGGAAGTCCCTCCTAGTTGGGTCGGTTCTTCCTTTTTCTAGTTTTTTGGTGTGGGGTTTTCATTTTCTTTTGGTTGCAACCTTTGTTGCAGATTTTTGGCCCTCGAAAGGCCAAAAACCAGGTCAAGTTGGGAGTATGTAATTTTAGAGATTCAGACTTTTCAGCCATTAAGACCGCCAAAAGGTCCAAAATGCTGACAAGTCTGAATCCCCGAAAGCGTTGTCCACTTTAGCAAGATCTCACACTTTTAGATTTCATGAGCCCATTCTGAGTTTCGACATCCACAAAAAAACTTTGGACTTTCGGATGCTGATCGGTCCGATGAAGCTCGCTCTTCAATAGTGGCTTTTCGCACTTTCGGTCTTTTTGGCCTCCAAAACCATTTTTGGCGCCCAAAACATTGAAAGTGCCAAAAGTATGAAAACCTGCATTCCTCGCCACTTAGAGAGTTTTTTCCTCTGTTTTCTTAGATTTCAACTTTCCTTTAGTTTTTCTTCAAATAAAATACTGATACTTGCGTGTTTCATTATAGGAATGCCTAAGAAAAAGACTGCATCGCTCATGAAGTAACTATACAAGGGGAACACTCCCCCTTCCAAAATCAGCAACAAGCACATTGAAATCATCAATATTGATATCGGGAATGTAGATTGGGATGAATTCCTAACAAGGTGTGCCAACCAGTTGGGAGATTAGAGGATTGTACCTCCCTAGTATTAGCAAGACTGGTCAGCACAATAGCCCACCCAGGGGTCGTGTCCTCACCTGAACTGATCATGACCCTGACAAACTATTATGACTCTAAAAAAGGGTGGTTCAGAATACAAAAGGTCAAGTAGTATTGGATATTAGGCCAGATGTCATAGAGGGTGTCTTCTACCTCCACAAAGGTGTAGACAAGTTCTATGACTTTTTCATAGAGAAGGGAAACTTGTGGTTCAGAAACAAAGGGGAAGAGGCATATGAAATAGTCAATAACCACTACCTCAAGCAACCTCTCCCCAAAAACAAGTTGGACAAGATAGACTTAAGGAGAGGATACATGAAAGACAATATCAAGGGAGATATAAAAATGCTAAGCCAAATATATGGGTTACCGCAATCATTCCAACTGGAGAATTGGATGATTCTCCTCATAGAAAGACTTAGAGGCCATAGGGATAGGCTCGAATGGGGGACCATCATCAGTGACAAGTTGGATGAATAGCTGATGGTAGTGAAACACAACCCCAAATTTTACATGAGTACCTATGTGGTATACCTATTGGCAGCACGGGTAGATTACCTAGGATTCATCAAGAGGGGAAACCTAAACAATCCCAATGTATGGCCTCACATCATGTACCCCCAATAATAGAAAAGGGAAAAGATGTCAAAAGATAGCCTAGACTATAGGATAGTTAATGACGGCTTCATTTTCACAATCATCCGATCCATTGAGGGTGATTTTGCAAAAATGATGTCAGAAGAAGCAACCACCAAGGTGAGGGCCATAGGGGCTTATTACATATGATTTAAAACATTCACTTACATTCAGATAGTAGGATCAACTTTAAAACCAAAGAAGCTGCCCAAATATCCATCTGACTAGATAATCATTTTAGAGGGTGCTTGGCAACTCCCAGATGCATATAAACACATAAACCACAAGAAGAAGCACTATTGAGATTTTCCCATCTCACTGTGACCATATACCCTACAGGATATGAAGGTTTGTAAATATTTGGCTTTTGATTGGGATGATTTTCCCTTACAACTTTACAAGATAGTGCGGCCTCATTTTGACCCTATAGGCACTTACAACCACATTATTGGCAAGGTCTACCTTCACGAACCACACTTGGAGGATCACTGGATGAACTGTGTAGACGACCATGAGGTCATGATCTAAGATTATTATAGAATAACACTCATCTTGGCCAAGGAAGTCATAAAGACTCGTATTCCCCAAAATGTTTGGGATCATGATTCATATGAGGTCTTGGAGGTGATTTATACTAATGACAAGATATATGACAGGCCTATCATGAACGCATAGGTTGATAAGGATAAAAATGATGACATTGATTTTTGGGCAAGGCATGTGATGAGAACAACAGGGGAATGGATTAAGAGGCCCTACAAGATGAGCCCAATACCTATGAAAACATTGATGGATCCACCCAAGCAAGTGGATAAACAATGTGGAGAGAAAAGTATAGTGCCGCAATACAAGAAGGCACCACCACAGAAGCCAAGTATGATATACGACCATGAATGTGTAGTAGAGTATGGGTCAAACCCAAGGCCCAAGGCTCCTAAGACAAGAATGATTGGGAAAATAGATCCTCCCATAGGGCTAGCACAGGTTTCCCCAGATGAAGGACACTCCACTTCTGGACAATCGAATCCTGCCACTGGAAATGGGAAGAAGACATATAAGAGGAAGAAAGCTTCTATGTCTCCAAAATTAGAAACCATATAGGAGGACCCAGAAGAAGAGGAAGAGGAAGAGGTCCCTCTAGTTAAAAGGACAAGGTCTCAAAAAAGGAGAGAAAATGAGACTAGCAAGAAACACCAAGAGGATCCCAAAGATCCAGATAATCCTTTGGATGCTCTGGGATCGGATGAGTTCCAAATGTTAGACTTTAAAGGTATAGAAGGTTTATCCAACCTAGGCTAGGACACCCTAGGTTATGAAACTAGGTACAAGGTAGGTGGTCCTTCTCTTTTTCAACCATAGGTAATCCTAACTCTACCTCCCACTCAATTTACTAATCCAAAGCCAAATATAACCATAGTGGGAAAGAGATCTAAAGCAGATCGAGGGTTTAGGAATAAAGAGTCCCCAATCATCCAAGGGGTGACTACTAATGAGCCTATAATGAAAACCAATATTTTTGCAATGCCCCTTCACATTCCTACTCCACAAACTACTCTTCCACCTCCTATTCCTACTCCACCACCATTTCTCCAAACTCCACCAACTACTCTTCCACTTCTAACCCCAAATCTCCCAACACCTACTCCACCATCATCAAGCCCTTTGACATGCCACATCTCAACCGCGGGAGGATCAAAAACCATAGAGGCTATGTCACTTTTTGAAACCACCTTAAAGGTCATGACTAGTCTCAATATCGAAGCCTCGGTTAGTTCCTCAGGAGAGGAAGATAAAGGCTAGGAAAAATAAGATGAGGCAATGGGGGAAGGAGACAAGGTAGAAGAGGAAAGAGAAAAGGAAGAAGAACACCAAGAAGAAAGGAATGAAGGGGAAAAAAGATGGGAACAAGAAGAGGGGCCAAATAAAGAGGTGGCTCTAGGGTCCCAAAATTTAGATTCAGTTCTTCAGGTTACCCCATATGAGCTAGTCACAACATCTAGTAAGCCTACATGGTTTAATAAAGAAATCTAGTCAAGGAGAAGAACTTATTCAGATGAGGATGAAGCAGAAAATACAAATATAGTGTCCTTAGGATAGGATTTTCATCAGACAAAGATCGTATTACCAGCATAGACAATGTCCTATGTCACCAAGACACTAGGGGGCGCTGGAAGGCATAGGTTGCAATCCCATCAGCCATCACCTCTCAAACGTAAGTAACTTCAGAAGATTATACATTTGAGGAGGTAGATTTGGGGGAACCCACCAAGGAAGGGAGAAAGACACTAGTAGCCTTAGGGCTTAAACATGCTCTAGGTTTCATGAGTAAGGATGAGGAGACTATAAAAACCTTGACAAAACAGAATGAAGATTTGAAGAAGTTCATTCACAAAGTAGTTGGTCGTATTGACCCCAGCTACCTAGAAGCCTCATTGTAGGCAGTGTTAGATAAGAGAAACACCCTAGACCTGCAGGCAGGGTTAACAACATCCTTCATCATAGCAAGTGAAGATTGGAAGGAAGATTTTGAGAAGTATGAGGAGAGTGCCATCAAACGGGTATTCAAACCATATAGGGTTATTCTCATAGATGCTACAAATTTAATTGATTTGATGACAAATGAAGGTGGCCTAGAGTCTGAGACAAGCAAATGGTGAGCCACCCTCCAATATTTACAGATCATCAAGAAACAATGCTTCTGGATCTTGGTAAAGATATATGAAGGTGAGGATCTAGAAAATTTTGAGACATGGGTCAAGCACATAATAAAGATAATTAGCATTTATGAAAAATGTCAAGCTTCCATACTGGAGAAGCAGAAAGAAGTCCTTGAATAGGTGGAAGAAAAAGATGTTTTCTTCACAGGGATTGGCCTTGATTTATACCAGGATGAAGCTAAGCATGTCTTACGACCATCTAAAGAAGTGGTCCAATAATTCAGGGACATCAGGGCAAGTGTAGGGACCAAGGAAGCCTTGCAACAATTATTCTATTCAAAAGAAGAGATGACGAGGATGACAAACCATGTAGAGGAGATCCATTTCTTTGCTTCCAAGCTAACTACCTTCAAAGAAAAGAAATAATGGAAGGTAAACAAGGTGAAAAGAAAGAAGATAAACTATGAGGAAGTTCTGGAGGTTATACAAAGGCTCCGGGCTACACACCAAGAAGTATTCCCAAACTAACCCCTTGGACCACTAAAAATTTTGAAGAAGCAATCTCCAACACTTAAGAGAATTCTATAAGACATGCTTCAATGTTTTGAACTTTCAGCCCCTTCAGGACATGCAGATTCCAGATTTTTAGCCTTTCAGGCCTCTAGATTTTTGGCCTTTTGGCCCTCCAAGTTTTTTGGCCTTTCATCCCTATAGGTTTTTTGGCCTTTCAACCTTCCAAATATTTCATCCTTTTTAGCCTCCAACAAGTCTGAACTTTAGATCATAATTTTGATTGTTTAAACACTTAAGAAATTTTGGGGCATTAAAAGTTTTGGAGGTGAGGTCGGGGTCCAAAAAATTTGGGTGTTTTCAGCGAGATCACATTTTTGCACACCAGTTGAACTCTAGATCAGATTGATGGCTAACTTGAGTTAATTTTGAAGGGACTAAGGGTCTCTTACCAGTCTCCACCACCATAAGAGCCTCCAAGTGAAGAATCCAAGGAAAAATTTAAGAAACGAGAAGAAGACTCCAAGTTTTCAGAAGAAACCCTCCTTATTTTCTCTTTTATTCTTGGTGAGTTTGACCCTCTTTGCATTGGCAGACTGATTGTAAATGGATTAAAGAATCCATGCAAGTTATCTAGTATAAGTTAAAAGTATTTTCCCTTTCAAAAAAGTTTTAGTTTAATTTATTTTTCTATCTAATGCCCTAAATTCAAAATTTAGAGTTGTGGATCAATCTCTATATATTTTAATCACAAATCAATGTAAATGATCGAATTCCTAATGCAATAAAGATATGCATTTGGTGCTTCATTCATGGTGTGTGAATTGTTGCTACCTATGCGAAATTATTGGATGTATGCTTACATTATTCATTATTTTAAGAGAGCCTCCTGTTTATTGTATTTAAGATTCGCGTTTCTTTAGTTGGATTTTGTCATTGTTTGCTTTACCGTACTATGAGGAATGCATAGAAGAGATCATCTTTGGGTTTAATGATAAATCTATCTCATGGGTGTATACATCTTGTTGGCTTCACAATTTGATCGATTTTGAATATTCTACACGAGTGAATGTACCTTCTCTCCAAATGCTTGCATCCATGGAGTATTGAATTATGACTTGGTATGATTTATGCTTCGTGGGTTTGTTCCAAATCTCCCCATCATTCAATTTGCAAGGAAGAGTTTTTGGCGGTTTATGTCTATAGGATTTCATTTTCAGTAATTTATTTTACTTCTTGTTACTCTATTCTCTCTTTAAATTTTGAAAATCCACATCTTGAAAATACAAAATTGTATTTTATTTACAACACCCATATTTGTTAAAACTGAAAATACCAAAAAAGAACTAAAGGGTTTTGCAGTTTGATGTCTTCAACGAACCAGCAAAGTCCTCTTTGTGAACAATCACATTTATCTTCAACTGAGTAACCAAGTAGGTTGTGACCCAACCCTGGAGAACCTTGGGAATAACCCCATTATTCTTTCAAGAGAGGAAATCAAATCTTGAGATCCTAGCAAGTTGGCTTGTGTCAAAACAATGCTCAACAGAAGTGGTGCTAGAAGGAGGGCCTAGAGACTCAAAAGATGGATAAAATTGGATCTTTCTCTCCAGAGAGATTCAAGTGAGTGCTTAGATCATCTACAAAGAGAGGCGAGTTCCTTGAACTCACCCACCATCATAGAGCTTGCAACAACAAAGTAAAGACCAAAGAAAAATCCTCTTACCACCTTACCGAGTCTCAAAATTCTCTTAGACAACTATCACATATTGCTGCCCCGACTATCATAGCAACCATAGATCAAAATCAGAATGTGCAAAATCAGAATTTGCAACAACCACGTTCGATGGCCTTTATCACCAATGCAACTAGCTCACCTCTAAATTTTTTTGGGCAGCTTTATGAGTTACCCAAAAACCTAGAGAAGTTTTTCACTTGATTCATATATGGTGAATCAAGGACAATAGAAGAACACATCCGCATCTTCAAGGAAATTTGTAACCGTAAAGAGATTGCCCACCAAGATGTTTTTGTTTTCTATTCCCATACACTTTGGAAGAGGTCACATACAATTGGTACCTAAATTTACCATGAGGGTCTATCTCTACATGGAACAAATTTGAAACCAAATTCCTCAATCAATTCAAGTTGTATGTGGATCCTGCCACAACACATCACCATTTCATCACAACGAGGAAAGATCCTAAGGAACCCATCACTATGTTCAATCATCATTTTCACAAAATGCATCAAAATTTGGAAGCTCCTTACACCATACCAGATGAGGCTATCATACAAGTTTATTTGAAGGCTTTGGATCCTTTCACCTCAATATTTCTAAGGAGGTTTCCCCCAACGGATAGGGACACAATAGAAAAGGTGTACAATGAAGCCATCACATTCACCCAGTAGATGGACCCACAAGAAGGGAGTTATGCAGCAGTTCCTACCATGAATAACCTTGCTATCCCACATCCATTTGCAGCATAAAATCAAGCTCTCGCCACTCACACACCTATCTTTAATCCCATTCTAACACAACCATTTGTAGCCATACCGCCATTTATTACTTATCTAAGTTATGAGGATCACAAAACAATGTTTGTGGAATAGAGAGTTATACCCCAAGCAGAGCTTGATACCCTCATGGCCTTCGAGATGCATGTCGTGAAGTAGAACTTATCATAACTCACCAACGATCTCACCCGGATGAAGTTAAATCCATCCCAAAATCAAGCTGGATATCAATGGACATCTGCTGGTCTGAATACATACCCCTAAAATCCAAATCGAGGATTCAATACATACAAAAACAACAATACACAAGAGAAGTAGTTCGGGCAACAAAGGCCAAGCCAGCCATGGAACACTAGACCCAATAACGACAGCATCCTAGCAGACAATGCCAATACTTATGAAGCTTTAGAGGGTAATTTTGTCAGGGATCCAAATTCACACCAAGGCAATGATGGGTATGGGAATAACTCCTGTGATCATTACATCCAAAATACAGAGGAGCCCCTAGTGTAATTTAATGCCATGGTGTTTGATTCCTATGAGTCTAGAAAGGAGGAAGGCTCAGATGCTTTTACAAGAGAAGATGAGTTTGTGTTTACCTTCCAGAGAGAGAATGAGCCTGAATATTTTGAAGTACACGCCTCCCATAATGATCAGTGAAAATCATACAACCTTCAGAGTAGGAAATAACCCCTCACCGATGGTATTCCCCCAAGCAAACAACCAACCCCACCAGATCCTTAGACTAGTAACAATCCCTTGCCCCCTAAGGCCCAAATGGTCCCACACCCCCTATAGCGAGTACATATGCTAGCTACAGAGGTGCTGCCTAGTCAAGTGATAAATACAATGTAGTTGAGGAACTAAAGAAAACTAAAGCAAACATATCTATGTTTGAATTAATGCAAGGCTCCCATCTCAGAAGGAGGCCCTTCTAAGATCTCTGGACCACTCAAAACCTGGCTCATCAACCAACAATACAAGGAAACCTACATCTAGTATCATTACATCTGAGGCTTTCCCCACAATGTTCAAGGATAGGATAGAGGTCCCACCATTCTTACCTAGTTTACAAATTTTTGGAAAGAACCTACAAAACTGCCTAATTGATTCAAGAGCTTCTTGCAACGTCATGCCCCTATCAATCTGCCAAAAGTTGGGAGTGGCACTCGAAGTAACAAACTGAGTAGTCAAATAACTAGATAAGACCAAGGTCAAGGTGATTGGTGTGCTCAAAGATGTACACATTCAATTGGTTGCAGATCCCAGAATACAAGAACGCATTGATGTGCATATAGTGGACATACCTGAAACTTATGGGATGCTGTTAAGTAGAGAATGGAACAAGTGCTTGAGAGGGTGTCTCTCCACAGATTTCACCCAGCTATGGCTACCATGGAGAGGTTTGAATAACCAGATCAAGATAGATGCAAAGCCTAAATGGAGAAAGATGATCACCAAGTATAATGCCCTGAATGAAGTCATGTTCACCCAGACAGACATGGGCACTTATTGGGTGGATGACATCCTCATGTTCCAAATCTAAGAAGGCCTAGAATTGGAGCACATCCCCATTCTAGGTCTCTTAGAATCAGATATTGATGATGACATCTTCCAACACTTCATCAACAACACGACAGCTAGCTTACGACACTTGGGTCAGGACGCGGACCCTAACATCTTGTTACTATCGGGGTATTGCCAACTACACCAGGCTAATAATTCTAAGTTCACATGCCCCAATTCCCAAGAAGTATTATCATGGGTATTGACCTAGATCACCTTACCAAGTAATCTATTAGAAACCCCGACAATAAAAGAGGACATCCTCGAGATTGAGGACAAAAGTAACACCCCGCTAGAAATAGATAGCCCAGTCCCTATAAACACTTCACATTAGAACCAGGATAGTGGGTCAGATTCTGATGACAGAAGTCCTACTTTGAACACACTTAGTGACTAGAGTACCTCTGATGATAGAGCATGTCCCCATTACAAAGGAATGCTAGAAGATGAAGGTGGTGAAAGTGCTGAGACCCCCAAACCCAGACATACCTAAAATGCGGGAGGATTAACCTCTTCTAACAGTGATGGAGAAAAGGGGGAGAAACTCAAAACCAAGGGCTCTTCCAAGAGAAAATCAGCCAAGTATAACCCTACTAAGCAACCCCATCTATGGAAATTTCACTTCGATGGTTCCAAATATAAATAGGGAGAAGGTGCGGGGATTGAATTGATAAACCCAAGAGGTAAGTCTTTCTATGCCGCTTATAGGTTATAATTTCTGTGCACTAACTGTGTATGAATCACTGGTCTGTAGGCTTCTCCTAGCCCATGAAAAGGGAATAAAAGTCCTGACAGTGGAAGGGGAATCACAATTGGTCATAAAGCAGATCCATAGTTAGTATACTTGCAATGATAAGAGGCTCTCAGCCTACCAAAATAGAGAATGGAACCTGATCAATGATTTCGATACTTTCAACATCAAAACCATCCCAAGAAGAAAAAATATTGTCATTGACGCCTTAGCCATTTCATCCAGTTCATTACATCCAATGGAGAAATCCAAGGTAAAGAAATTCTCATTTGAACTTGTTGTGGCCCCGACCATTCTAGACAACGTCACTAATTTTCAAGTCTTCCAATATGATCATCACATCTTGCAGTTTATCATGTGTGTCGGTGTGTTTGAAAAATAGATCATAGATGAGGAAAAGGAAGGTGAAGAAGCAGTTGAACCCAAAGATCTTGATGATCATGGTGTCATAAATTTGAGGACTAACACCATACCAAAAGGGATGGTAGAACTAGCGAGGATTTTTGACAGCGACAAGACTGCAGTAAGGAGATACCTAGAAGTAACACCTGATGGTAAAGAATGCGATACATACAACCTTGGCACGGAAGAGGAACCTAGGGAGGTCCACATTGGAAAGGTAGGAACCAAAGAATAAAAGGAGAAAATGGTCCAACTCCTCACTGAATATTAAGATGTCATAGCATGGAGCTATGAAGAATTGAAGACATATGACACCTCAGTCATAGTGCATAACATCCCTCTAAAACTGGACTACAAGCCTTTTAGGAAATGACAGAGGCCTGTGAACCCTAGTATGGAACCATTAATTCAAAAAGAAGTTCAGAAGTTTCTCAATGCTAGAATCATCTTTCCAATCTGACATTCCACTTGGGTTGTGAACCTCGTACCCATAAGAAAGAAAACTGGAGAGATTAGATTGCTCGTGGATTTTCAAAACCTTAACAAGTCTTCTTAGAAGGACAATTACCCGATCCCATCTCTAGAAAAAGTGTTGCAAAAGGTCAATGGGTCTCAAATGATGTCATTTCTGGATGGTTACTCATTTTACAACTAGGTGATGGTGTAGTAAGAGGACATGCTAAAAATGACATTCACAACCAAATGGGGAACCTTTGCTTACCGCTATATGCCTTTCAGACTGATTAATGCCGAGGCCACTTTTCAGAGGGCAATGTACATAGATTTCAAAGGACTAGTCAAGAGGTGCATTATCATATACATGGATGATCTCACATTTTTCTCAAAACAAAGAGCTGACCACTTAAATGACCTTAGGAAATGCCTTCAAAAGTGCAGGGAATTCAGGATTTCCCTCAATCCCAAGAAATGTGTGTTTGGGGTAACTGAAACCAAAATATTGGGACATATCATCCCTAAGAAGGGGATAGCCATAGATCCCAAAAGGGTAGCATCCATTCTAAAGTTGACACAACCATATAGCCACAAAGAACTGAAATCTTTCTTTGGGAAGATCAACTTTGTAAGGAAGTTCATTATTGGTTTCACAGAGATAGTAAAACCGTTGAATGACATGCTCAAGAAAGATGCCAAGATTGAATAGGCTCTCCTAGCCAAGAAATCCTTTGAGAGATTAAAAAAACCATCGTTATGAAACCAGTCTTGGTCAGCCTAGACTACACTATCCCTTTTAAGGTTTACTCTTTTGGATCTGAGCACTCATGTGCGGGCATCCTCACATAGAAGAAGAACAATGAAGATGAGAAACCCATAGCTTTCATGATTTTCCATTTCAAAGATGCTGAGCTCAGATACCCAAACCTAGATAAACAGTCATTTTCTCTTATCAAAGTGGTGAAAAAGTTTAGACATTACATCTTGAGAAGTAAAGTCATTGGGATAGTTCCAGACATAGCCGTAAAATCCCTTTTGATGCAGAATGAGCTGGGAGAGTGGAGAGGAAAATGGATGGAAATCCTCCAAGATTTTGACCTTGAAATCTAACCAATGAAACTAGTAAGGGGCCAAGGCCTGATGAAGCTGATCTATGAGGTTGATGAAGGTCTGGTCTTCCAAACCTACACTGATCAAGGCGTGATTAGTGATGTATGGTATCAAGACATAGTTTATTATCTGTTGCAAAACTGTTGCCCATAGGAGATGAGTGGTTCCTAGAGAAGAGCCTTGAGAATCAAAAGAAGCTCTGACATGTTAAAGAATGCACAATTGTATAAATGCAATTATGAGGATCTATACCTAAGGTGCTTGGAAAAACTCGAGGTAAAGCAAATCCTAGAAAACTTCCATGACAGATATGGAACAGGACATGGGTCAGCTGATGCAACTGCCCACCAAATCTTAAGGGAAGGATATTTCTGGCCTACAATATTCAGGGATATCAACGAACATGTGAGGTCTTTCCACACTTTCCAAACTAGCACAACTCGAGAGAGAAACCCCGCAATGCCCTTACAACTAGTGTATGAGGTATGCTCATTTGCCTAATGGGGCTTAAATTTTGTTGGAATGATTAAGCCCCCTTCATTTGCAGGACACAAGTTCATTTTGACATCTACTGACTACTGCACACGTTGGATAGAGGCTCAAGTATTGAAGAATTGTAATACAAAGGTCGTGACCAAATTCTTGGAGGAGCACATCATAACCAGGTTTGGGATGCCATTCTATCTGGTATGTGACAATGCTCCCTCTTTTTCTTCTTCCTCGTTCACACAATGGGCCTTTGAAAACTAGGTAATCCTTAAGTTCTCTTCAAATTATTATCCACAAGGCAATGGCGTAGCAGAGTCTACAAACAAGAACTTAACAACAGTGATCAAACACCTCCTAGATGACAACCCTAGGGACTCGCACACACAACTAAAATACGCTTTGTGGACTGATCGTGTAAGGATAAAAATGCCCCGAGGACATCTCCATACCAATTGGTCTATGGCTTATAACTGGTCTTCCCCATGAACTTAAAATTCCCAATCCTAAGATTCATGGACCAATATGTGGGAGGAGAAGATCGAGTACAAGCTAGGGTCATGAATCTCCTTAACCTAGAGGAGAAGCGAATATTGGATCTGGAGCATGTATAAAAGCATTAAGCTATAATCAAGAGGTGATTTGACAAGAGAGCTACCATTAAAGCCTTTAGGATCTCTAACCTTGTCCTCATGTGGGATAAGGCAAAAGGAAAGTTGGTCAGCCACACCAAGTTCCAAAGACTGTGGACAGGCCCTTACTAGATATCAAAGATCCTGGTGGAAAACACTTTTAGGATCAGCACTTTGAATGGAGAGTTGACCCCTTTTCCAATCAATGGGAAATTCCTTAAACATTACTTTGGATCCTAAGAAGTATTTCCTTCCATCCCTTGTACCATAGTCCCCCTTTTTGCTTCTTTATTTCCTTTCTTTTTTTCTTTTTTCATCGCTCTCGCCATCAGTCCTTTCTCCCATTCGTGGTGGTTTTTTCCTTTTTTTTCGGGGCTTGTTTTATTGTTTTGGATCCATTCCAAGATAGTCTGTAAATTGGAGCAGGGGTATTTCTTAGTCAAATTCTCCAAAGATACGTGCAAACGTGAAAGATCCTCCCAAAATGAAAAGTGGTGATAATTATCATTGACAGACAAGAAGGAGTTCAAATCTTGGTCATCCTGATCATAGAACACACTAAGAGACAATGCCTGAGAGCGTTGGTGTCTTGGGAATTTTTTAGTTGTAACTAGCATGAGTGCGTAGATTTGGGTACCCACCAATCCTAGAAACCAAGTCTGACTTAATGCAAAGGCAATAACAAAAAAAAAGATGAAGAGAGAGAAAAAGAAGCACACAAAAGAAAAGTGCCCCAAAGAGGTCACAAGTGTGAGATTCGGGTGACACAGCCTAATCGTTGCTCAGATAAAATCAAATACAAAATAATAATTATTATGGACCTAAACACATGGAGTACATGAACAATCAAGGTTTGACACATTTTAAAAGCACACAGAAGAAATAAAATAATTGTCCAAAGATAGAACTCTCAAGAGAAAGAAAGCTACAACCTCGTAGATAGAACAGACTTGGGTGACTATGACAACCTCTACCAGGGCTATGAATGCTCGACCGAAAGTAGAGAAAGGTTATACTTGGGATTTGGGGAAAAAATTTTCGGTGCTATGAACGCTTGAGTGGAAGCAAAGCTCTTTCTGGGAAACCCTGGTCTACTTGGCGAAGGTTGGGAATAGCTGGAAAACATTCCAGTTACCACAATCAAGGGTCAGGAAATGAATTCACATGAACACACACTGGGAAACCAATGAAAAACCATGTATTGGAAGTCATTGAAAGATTGTCAACACCAACACCTCTTGGTTTCATTCAACTGCAAATCTACATTCTGGAAGAGTATTGATGATGAAGAAATACCTTGGTCATTCCTCCTTTTGTTAGGGCTATTTGTTGTGAGTCCACAACACATACCCCATTTTTTGGTCCTCTAACCATGGGGACCCCCCTTTTTTGTCTTTCAAATTTTGGTCTTGTCTGCCCCCTTGAGTCCTTGCCCGGTCAATCTCAGAAGAAAGAGTGTCAGCATGATAAAACAAAGAAGATACCTTTTTTGGCCTTTCGGCCTTTTAGAGGACCATAGTACTCCAAATTATTGAAATGACCGAAAGGCTGAAAGTTAGCCCTTTTAGTGTTTTTGGCCTCTAAAAACACTGAAAGGATAAAGGTGTCTACCTCCTAACTTTCAGTGTTTTAGAACCTGAAACACCAAAAGTGCTGATGTAAGCCCTATGGGTTATAAATGGCCAAAAGGGCCCTAATCTATCTCACTTCATCATTTTTTATTCCAACTTCTTGAGAGCTCGTGACTTTACCATTTTTCACCCTTGATCTTGAGACTATTTGCCCCATGCCTCCAAGCTCCATTGTGTCATCCTTCCATGGTCCTAGCTCATTTGAGGTAGGTTCCTTCTTCATTGCCTTATAGTTTTTTTTTCCTCTTCATGGTTTAGGTTTTAGGGTTTTCATTCCTAGTGCTTGTTTGGCTTAGGGCGTGCAAAATTCCCTCTCCCCTGGTCTCTCAAGACCTTCTGGCACCTTCAATATTGGTAGGGAAGTCCCTCCTTATCAGGTTGGTTCTTCCTTTTTCTAGTTTTTTGGTGTGGAATTTTCATTTTCTTTCGATCGTGACCTTTGTCATAGGTTTTTGGCTCTCGAAAGGCCGAAAACTAGGCCAGGTTGGGAGTCTGTCATTTCAAAGATTCAAAATTTTTGGCCTATCGGACCTCCAAAAGGTCCAAAATCCTGACAAGTATGAATCCATGAAAGTATTGTCCACTTCAGAAAGATCTCATACTTTCAGATTTCATGAGCCTATTCAGAGTTTCAGTGTCCAGAAAAAAACTTTGGACTTTCAGATGCCAATAGGTCTGATGAAGCTTGCTCTTCAATAGTGGCTTTTTTCACTTTCAGTCATTTTGGCCTCCAAAAATATTTTCGGCACTCAAAACACCGAAAGGGCCAAAAGTGTAAAAACCTGCATTCCTGGTCACTTAGAGAGTTTTTTCCGCTATTTTCTTAGATTAGTCAGCTTTCCTTTAGTTTTTCTTCAAATAAAATTTTGATACTTGCATGTTTCATTACAAGAATGCCTGAGAAAAAGACTACGTCACCCATGAAGTACCTATACAAGGGGAACACTCCCCCTTCCAAAATTAGCAACAAGAACATTGAAATCATAGATACTAATATCAGGAATGTAGATTGGGATGACTTCCTAATAATGTGTGGCCAACCAGTCGGGAGATCAAAGGATTGTACCTCCCTAGTATTAGCAGGACTGGTGAGCACAGAAGCCCACCCAGTGGCTGTGTCCTCACCTAAACTGATCATGACCCTGGGAAACCATTGTGACTTTGACAAAAGGGTGGTTTAGAATACAGAAGGCCAAGTAGTATTGGATATTAGGCCAGATGTCATAGAGGATGTCTTCCACCTCCACAAAGGCGTAGACAGGTTCTATGACTTTTTTATAGAGAAGGGAAACTTGTGGTTCAGAAACAAAGGGGAAGAGGCCTATGAAATAGTCAATAACCACTACCTCGAGCAACCTCTCCCCAAGAATAAGTTGGAAAAGATAGACTTAAGGAGAGGATACATGAAAGACGATATCAAGGAAGCCATAACAATGCTAAACCGAGTATATGGGTTACCGCAATCATTCCAACTGAAGAAATATATGATTATCTTGATAGAAAGACTTAGAGGCCACAGAGCTAGGCTTGAATGAGGGAACATCATCAGTGACAAGTTGGATGAACAACTGGTGGTAGTGAAACACAACCCCAAGTTTTACATGAGTACCTATGTGGTATACCTATTGGCAGCACAAGCAGATTACCCAGGACTCATCAAGAGGGGAAAACTAAATGATCCCAATGCATGGACTCACATCATGTACCGCCAACTATAGAAAAGGGCAAAGATGTCAGGAGACAACCCAGACTATAAGATAGTCAATGATGCCTTCATTTTCACATTCATCTAATCCATTGAGGGTGATTTTGCAAAAAAGATGTCAGAAGAAGAAACTGCCAAGGTGACGGCCATAGGAGCTTATAACATACAATTTAGAACATTCACTTACATTTAGATAGCGTATCAACTTTGAAACCAAAGAATTTTCCCAGATATCCATCCGACTGGATAATCATTTTGGAGATGGCTCCGCAACTTGCAGATGCATATGAACACATAACACACAAGAAGAAGCACTGTTGGAATTTTCCCATCTCACTGGGACCATATACCCTATAGGATATGGGGTTTGTAAATCTCTGGCCTTTGAATGGGATGAATTTCCCCTACAAATTTACAAGATATTTACAAGATAGTGTGGCCTTGTTTTGACCCTATAGGCTCTTACAACCACATTATTGACAAGTTCTACCTTCACGAACCACACTTGGAGGATCACTAGATGAATTGTGTAAACAACCATGAGGTCAAGATTTGGGATTATTGTATAATGACTCTCACCTTGGCCAAGGAAGTCATAAAGAATCCTATTTCCCCAGAAGTTTGGGAGCATGATTCAGATGAGGTCTTGGAGGCCATTTATATAGAGGACAAGATATATGGTAGGCCTATCATGAACATAAAGGTTGATAAGGATGAAAATGACAAAATTGATTTCTGGGAAAGGCATGTGATGAGAAAAATAGGGGAATGGATTAAGAGGCCCTACAAGATGAGCACAATACTTGTGAAAACATTGATGGATCCACCCAAGCAAGTAGATAAACAACACAGAGAGAAAAGTACATGCCGCAATACAAGAAGGCACCACCATAGAAGCCAAGAACGATATACAACCATGAACATGCAGTAGAGTATGGGTCAAACCCAAGGCCCAAGGATCCTAAGACAAGAATGACTAGGCAAATAGATCATCCCACATGGCTAGCACAGGTTTCACTAGATGAAGGACCCTCCACTTCTAGACAATCTCCTCCTACCACTGGAAAGGGGAATAAGACATATAAGAGGAAGACAGCTTCTGTGTCTCCGTAATTAGAAATTGCACAAGAGGACCTACAAGAAGAGGAAGAGGAAGAGGTCCCTCTATTTAAAAGGATGAGGTCTCAGAAAAGGAGAGAAAATGAGACTAGCAGGAAACACCAAGAGGATCCCAAAGAGCCAGATAATCCCTTGGATGCTCTGGGATCGGATGAGTTCCAAATGTCAGAATTTGAGGGTCTAGAAGGTTTCTCAGACCCAGGCCAGGACACCCCAAGTTATGCAGCTGGGTAGGAGGTAGGAGGTTCTTCTCTTTTTCAACCATAGGTAATCCTAACTCCACCTCCCACTCAATTTACTAATCCAAATCCAAATATACCCTTAGTGGGAGAGAGCTCTAAAGAAGATTAAGGGCTTAGGAATCAAGAATCTCCAATCACCCAAGGGGTGACTACTAATGAGCCTACAATGGAAACCAATACTTTTACAATGCCCCTTCACATTCCTACTCCACCAACTACTCTTTCACCTCCTATTCCTAGTCCACCACCATTTCTCCAAACTCCACCAACTACTCTTCTACTTCTAATCCCAAATCTCCCAACACCTACTCCACCATCATCAATCCCTTTGACTTGCCACATCCTGACCCTAGGAGGATCAAAAACCATAGAGGCTATGTCACTTTTTGAAACCACCTTAAAGGTCATGACTGGTCTCAATACCAAAGCCTTGGTTAGTTCCTCAGGAGAGGAAGAAAAAGGCCAGGAAAAACAAGATGAGGCAATGGAGGAAGGAGACAAGGCATGAGAGGAAAGCGAAAATGAAGAAGAACACCAAGGAGAAAGGAATGAAGGGGAATAGAGATAGAAACAAGAAGAGGGGCTAGATAAAGAGGTGGCTCCAGGTTCCCAAAATTTAGCTTTTGTTCTTTAGGTTACCCCATATGAGCCAGTCACCGCATCTAGTAAGCCTACATGGTTTACTAAAGAAATCCAGTCATGGAGAAGAACTTATTCAAATGAGGATGAAGGGGAAAATAAAAATATAGCTTCCTTAGGATAGGCTTTTCATTAGAAAAAGATCATATTACCAGTGCGAACAATGTCCTATGTCACCAAAGACACTAGGGGGCATTGGAAGGCACAGGTTGTAGTCCCATCCGCCAGCACCTCTCAAACACAAGCAAATCTGGAAGATTATACATTTGAGGAGGTAGAATTGGGGGAACCTAGTAGGGAAGGGAGAAAGACACTAGCAGCCTTAGGGATTAAACATTCTCTAGGTTTCATGAGTAAGGATGAGGAGACTATAGAAACCTTGACAGAACATAATGAAGCTTTGAAGAAGTTCATTCACAAAATAGTTGGTCCTTTTGACCCCAGCTGCCTAGAAGCCTCATTGCAGGCAGTGTTAGATAAGAGAAACACCCCAGACCTATTGGCAGTGTTAACACCATCCTTCATCACAATAAGTGCAGATTGGAAGGAATATTTTGAGCAGTACAGGGAGAGTGCTATCAAATGGGTATTCAAACCATATAGGGTTATTCTCATAGATGCTACAAATTTAATTGATTTGATGACAAATGAGGGTGGCCTGGAGTCTGAGACAATAAAATGGTGAGCTTCCCTCCAAGATTTATAGATCATCAAAAACAAACACTTCTTGATCCTGGTAAAGATATATGAAGGTGAGGAGCTAGACAATTTAGAGACATGAATCAAGCGCATAATCAAGATAATTAGCATTTGTGAAAAATGTCAAGCTTCCACATCGGAGAAGCATAAAGAAGTCCTGGAATGGGTGGAATAAATAGATGTCTTCTTCACTAGGATTAGCCTTGATTTATACTAGGAGGAAGCTAAGCATTTCTTATGGCCATCTAAAGAAGTGCAACAATTCAGGGACATCATGGAAAGTGTAGGGACAAAAGAAGCCTTGCAACAATTATTCTATTCAAAAGAAGAGATGATGAGGATGAAAAAACATGTAGAGGAGATCTAGTTATTTGATTCCAAGCTAGCTACCTTCAAAGAAAAGGAAGAACGGAAAGTCAACAACATGAAAAGAAAGAAGATAAACTACAAGGAAGTTAAGGAGGTCATACAAAGGCTCTGGGATGCACACCCAGAAGTATTCCCAAACTGAACCCTTGGACCACTAAAAATTTTGAAGAAGTGATCTCCAACACCTAAAAGAATTCCCTAAGATAGGTTTCGGTGTTTCAGCCTTTTGGCCCCTTCAAGACATGCAGATTCCAAATTTTTAGCCTTTCGGCCTTCCAGATTTTTGACCTTTTGGCCCTCCAGGTTTTTCAGACTTTTGGCCCTCCAGGTTTTTTGACCTTTTGTCCCTACATGTTTTTTGGCCTTTCGGCCTTCTAAACATTTTGGCCTTTTTGTCATCTGAAAAGTCCAAACTTTAGATTAGAATTTTGATTGTTTAAAAACTTAAGAAATTTTGGGTCATTAAAAGTTTTGGAGGTGAGGTTAGGGTCTGAAAAATCTGGGTGTTTCCAGTGAGATCAAAGTTTTGCACACCAGTTGAACTCTAGATCAGATTGATAGCTAACTTGAGTTCATTTTGAAGGGACTAAGGGTCTCTTATCAGTCTCCACCAGTAGAAGAGCCTCCAGGTGAAGAATCCAAGGAAAACTTTAAGAAACGAGAAGAAGACCCCAAGTTTTCAGAAGAAACCTGTTGACGGGGTTTTGTGGACCGGGTCCGCCAACAGTCATAATTTGTCACCGGACTCCGGAGAGATCGGCCAACTCCGCCTGAAAAGGTTGTCCGGGGGAGATAAATCCTCCGGGCTTTCAAGCACCTGGGTGTCGGGTCACGACGGTGCGGGGCTCGGTTGGGAGAGGTGACTATTTTCAAGGGGGATAGCTGGTTACTTCAACTCGCTTCTCCCGGAGATTCAGAATGATAAAAGGTTTCCCAGAGTATTCCGCTTAGCAAAGCAAAAAAAAAAAATGAAAAAAGATCCTGTAGGGTTAGGAGCATTTATCTAACTATAGTCATGCTGAAAAGTCTGGAACATCAACAATACTCTGAAAGAACTACACTAAATACCGAAGGAATACATAACCGTCAGTTAGCATTCTATCAGTAGAGGGAATAAAGAGGTCGTTAATCTACTTTAACACATTCAGAGTAAAGGACATACAAAACATTAAAACATGAAATACCATTATGACTTTCTCTAAAGTAGCACAATTCACCTCGTTGTGCGAACCTATATCATGCAGCCTACACCAGTTAGTCATGGGCTGGAAATCTGCAACTGGCATGAAATGGGATGGTCCAGCACCATTTTGGCTGTTGTTTTGCTTCAGAGGCAGACCTCCGGCGTTAGTGTTGTTGTTCCATTACGGTTGGTTGGGCCTAGGCCCGTTATTAAAATTTCTTCCTCCGGTATTGTTGTTTCGCTGGCCGGAGAAGATATTTCCCCTCTGGG
>MU223514.1:2013630-2023690 GCA_018584345.1 Thuja plicata | reverse complement strand
CATCTCTGCTTCTGAGTTAATGGTATTTCATGTTTTAATGTTCTGTATGTCCTTTACTCTGAATGTGTTAAAGTAGATTAACGACCTCTTTATTCCCGCTACTGATAGAATGCTAACTGACGGTTATTTATTCCTTCGGTATTTAGTGTAGTTCTTTCAGAGTATTGTTGATGTTCCAGACTTTTCAGCATGACTATAGTTAGATAAATGCTCCTAACCCTGCAGGATATTTTTTCGTTTTTTTTTTCTTTGCTAAGCGGAATACTTTGGGAAACCTTTTATCATTCTGAATCTCCGGGAGAAGCGAGTTGAAGTAACCAGCTATCCCCCTTGAAAATAGTCACCTCTCCCAACCGAGCCCCGCACCGTCGTGACCCGACACCCAGGTGCTTGAAGGCCCGGAGGATTTATCTCCCCCGGACAACCTTTTCAGGCAGAGTTGGCCGATCTCTCCGGAGTCCGGTGACAACTTATGACTGTTGGCGGACCCGGTCCACAAAACCCCGTCAACAAAACCCTCCTTCATTTCTCTTTTCTTCTTGGAGAGTTTGACCCTCTTTGCATGGTCACAGTGATTGTAAATGGATTCAAGAATCCATGAAAGTTATCTAGTATCAGTTAAGAGTAGTTTCCCTTTCACCAAAGTTTTAGGTTAACTTATTTTTCTCTTTGATGCCCTAAATTTAGAATTCAGAGTTGTGGATCAAACTCTATATATTGTAATCACAAATCAATGTAAATGGTCGGATTCCTAATGCAATAAAGATATACATTTGGTGCTTCACTCATGTTGTGTGAATTTTTTCTACCTATGTGAAATTATTTCATGTATGCTTGCATTATTCATTATTATCAGAGAGCCTCTTGTTTATTGTGTTTCAGATTCGTGTTTATTTAGTTGGAGTTAGTTGTTGTTTGCTTTACCTTGCTATGATGAATACATTAAAGAGATCATCAGTGGGTTTAACGATAAATTTGTCTCATGGGTGCACACATCTTGGTGGCTTCACAATTTGATCAATTTTGAATATTTTGCACGAGTGAATGTACCTTCTCTCCAAACACTTGCATCCATGGAGTATTGAATTGTGACTTGGTCTGATTTATGCTTCGTGGGTTTGTTCCAAATCTCCCCATCATTAAATTTGCAAGGAAGAGTTTTCGGTGGTTTATGTCCATAGGATTTCATTTTCAGTAACTCATTTTACTTCTCATTACTCTATTCTCTCTTTAAATTCTGTATTAAATTCTAAAAAATCCACATCTTGAAAATATAAAATTGCATTTTATTTACAACACCCATATTTTTTAAAATGGAAAATACCAAAAAAGAACTGAAGTGTTTTGCAGTTTGATGTCTTGAATGAACCAGCAAAGGCCTCCTCCTAAAAAATCACATTTAGCTTCAACTGAGTAACCAAGCAGGTTGTGACCCAACCTCAGAGAACCTTGGGAATAACCCCATTATTCTTTCAAGAGAGGAAATCTAATCTCAAGATCCTAGCAAGTTGGATTGTGTCAAAACAACGCTCAACATAAGTGGCGCTAGGAGGGCCTCAAGACTCAAAATCTGGATAACATTGGATCTTTCTCTCCAGAGAGATTCAAGCGAGTGCTTAGATCATCTCCAAAGAGAGGTGAGTTCCTTGAACTCACCAACCATCGTAGAGCTCACAATGAAAAAGGAAAGAACAAAGAAAAATCCTCTTACCACCTTGTCGAGTCTCAGAATTCTCTTGGACAACAATCACATATTGCTGCCCTAACTGTCATAACAACCATAGATCAAAATCAGAATGTGCAAAATTAGGATTTGCAACAACCACGTCTAATGGCCTTTTTCACCAATGCAACCAGCTCACCTCTAAATTTTGTTGGGAAACTCCATGAGTTAACCAAAAATCCAGAGAAGTTTTGCACCCAATTCATATATGGTGAATCAAGGAAAGTAGAAGAACGCATCTGCGCCTTCAAGGAAATTTGTAACCATAAAGAGATTTCCCACCAAGATGTTGTTTGTTGTTTATTCTCATACACTTTGGGAGAGTACACATACAATTGGTACCTGAATTTACCACGAGGGTCTATCTCTGCATGGAACAAATTTGAAACCAAATTCCTCAATCAATTCAAGTTGTATGTGGATCTTGCCACAACACATAACCATTTCATCACAACAAGGAAAGATCCTAAGGAACCCATCGCTATGTTCAATCATCATTTTCACAAAATGATAAAAAGTTGGAAGCTCCTTACACCATACCAGATGAGGCTATCATACAATTTTATTTGAAGGCTTTGGATCCTTTCACCTCAATATTTCTAAGGAGGCTTCCCCTAGTGGATAGGGACACAATGGAAAAGGTGTACAATTAAGCCATCACATTCACCCAGTAGATGGACCCGCATGAAGGGAGTCATGTGGTAGTGCCTACCATGAATAACCTTGCTGTCCCAAATCCATTTGCAACAAGCAATCAAGAAAGAAAGCATACAAGCAAGCAAGAAAGCAAGCAAGAAAGCATGCAAGCAAGCATGCAAGCAAGCAAGCAATCAAGCTTTGACTCTTTTTCTTGTAGATTTTCAGTAATCTTCCTTCTATCATCAATAGCTAGTGCTCTCTATTTCTCATATTTTCTAGCATTGTTCATGACATCAATCATTCTTACCATCTATGTCTCTTGACTAATTTACAAAGACTTCACTTGTCCAACCAAATGTTGATTGATTTCATTTAAGCTTGTGATATTTTCCTCTGATGTATTTGATGCTTTTCTTGTAGTAGATCCTAAAGACTCAAATAGATCTGGTGTCTCTTCTTTTTGGTAATCTGTTTCATTGTAGTGAGATGCCATAATATTTCTTTCATCTAACAATTGTCTCATCTTGATTCTAGCTTCTTTATACTGCTCATAGAAGATCTGAATTTCTAGCTTCATATTCTCAATACTTTTGTCAAGTCTTTACTTCTCCATTGTATGATATTTTCTCTTAAGTATTTAAGCTTTCCAAATAAGAGTTCTATCTCTGATACCAATTGTTGGAAATAATGGGAAGTGTGTACTGAGAGGGGAGGGGTGAATCAGTACCTCTAAAACTTTTATCTCTTTTAACCTTTATCCTTTGTGTAATCAATTGTTTATCCAACCATCTATTCTATACTATCTTTGTGTAAGACATATCAGTTCTTTAACTTAATCAAACATGTAAAAATTCATAGAAACATTCATGAAAGTAATTGACTCATAACACAAGATATGGTAATGCAGAAAGCCCCTGTTAGAAGGTAAAAACTGCAGTGGGGATGGCACCCACAAAAAATTCACTATCTGCAGATTGGAAGAGGCCGGTTAAGGCTTACAATTTGATCACTTATGATGATCTACTCTATTAGGAGTATCTATGGAGACTTGTTAAGGTGTACTCTATTAAAATATTTAGCAACATTGTTTAGTGTGCACCCAGTTAAGAGATTTACAATAGGATTGTTAAATCCACCTTCCTTAAAAGGATTTCTTCTATTTTCTACACTTGTTAGAATGCAAAAAAAAAAACTCATTGATCTGAGTGTATGCATTCTAACTATTTCTAATTATAGATCCATTATAATTCACATGTATAAATGTATAACCTATTGTGATTGATTAATACGTTTGTTGCTCGGTAGCCTCTGTTCTTGGTTCTTGATAACCAATTTCATCTTTTGCTGTTCTGCTTCTTGAAACTCTAAGTCTGATGCATAGATGTGCTCATTGGCTAAATTCATCCTCTCATCCATAGTAAAGAATGATTACAACATCTATTTATAAGATAGATTAACCTAATTAAGTTTCACGTATTACAAAACTAACTCTATGATCAAAGGTTTACAACTTGACCTTGATCTCCTAGTCTGCATGTTTTTAATCAGTTAGACTGATTAAAACAATTACAATAATGGTGCTTGTCCCTTAAGTAATGGTTTTAAAACAAATCAAGACTGTATAAATAGAATACAATTTTTTTATATGACGTCTAAGTCAGATCCACTTTTTGTGGGATGTAACTGACTTTTGGTGTTTGATGCTCGGTTTGCTCTGAAGTTTGTTTGACTGTCTTTCGGTGTTCCTGGTTGAACTATTTTTCAGGTTTATCTTTGTCTGTTCTCTCAGTTTGCACTGTATCTTCTTGTCGGGTTCCTCTGTTAGTTTCCTCCTTTCGGGTTCCAATTTATCATCTTTGGTTTTCACTTTCGGTTAACACTGTAAAACTATGTCGTCGGTTTTCTCTTTGCTTAGCATTTTTAGTTTGAACTGAAAACCCGACTTTCGCTATAGTATAACCGATGGTTTTAACAACTTATTTTCTCATTGCATACTAATGGAAAAAATTTATGTTTATCAATATGAAATTTACATATTTCATGTCGTAGAGAATGTCCACTTATATCCCTACTTATGCGCATGCCTCAAATGTGTATCCAAGATCCCAACACACCTATGCTTACAATCAAACACCAATGTATCTGTAATCAAGGTAATTTGGTATGTAAAAACCTATAATAATAATAATATCTCAACCACAAGAAGATCATTAATAACAGTTAGTACCCTAATACCAAAAGAGGATGTAAAATAAATAGAAAGCATGAACAATCAATAGCGTGAAATCACATTCAAAATAAATGAACATATAAACTAGTAATCCTCTTTTATTTTTCTCCTTCTCTCTGCAATGTGGGCTCTCAGAAATGAGTGCTTGATGTGCCAACATAAGATTTCAAAGTAATTGTGGTTTCATGTATTTCTCATGAATGTGTTTAACAAATTAAGAGAATTAGATCTCTATTTATAAGAATTTTGGGGTTCCAATCAGTATTCCATGATTGGTGGGACTGCTTGCATGTGATTGAAGAGTTTAACTCAAAGTGAGTGGGAGTTGAACTCAACTGATTGCCTGCTAATATAATAGATTAATCTATTAAGAGGATAGGTTGAAGAGTTGACTAAATTGATTGAAGACTTAACTGCTGAGGTGGAATAGAAGACTGGATAGACTAAGTAGATAACTAAATTGATTGATTAGCAAGAGAAAGTTAATTGAGAAGTTAGTATTAGTTAGAAGTGAGAGAATAATTTACAAATAAACAAATAAAATAATTCATTTATTTGCACATGGGGAATATAAATAAATAAATAATTAAACTTATTTATTTATTTAGAGAAAATAATTAGTTTAATTAATTAAATATCATTTATTTAATTATGAGGGGGATTTTAATTTAATTATTACACAAATGTAATAATAAGAAGGAAGCATTAATTAAATAATATAATTATTTAATTAAATGTAATGACATAGGGAATAATTAAATAACATTAATTATTTAATTACTTTATAGATGAATCATTTATGAAATATTGATCAGACCTTCAATAATTAAGTAATTAATTAAAATAACTTAATTATGAATTTAGGTAGAAATGATGAAATTAAATTTAGAATATAGTAGAAGGACATAATTAAATTAAATAATAAAGATTATTTAATAAATTAAGAGGAATGTTAGTAAAGTCATTGTGTTAGAGCAACTGGCCATTTTTAAGTGTCTATATTTTGCCTTTCTTTGATAAAATGCATTTTTCAGATGTTGTTTCAAAGAATAATAAGAATTATGCATCGGTATGCCCCAGTGGGAACAAGGTGACAATGAGGTAATAAATGCGCCCTCGAGAGATTGCTTGTGTAAAAAAAGTATGAATGATCTCTCAAAAGAAGATTTAGATGAAATGTTAATTTAATAAATTAAGATGAATGTTAGTAAAGTCATTATGTTAGAGCAACTGGTCATTTTTAAGTGTCTACATTTTGCCCCTCTTTGATACAATGCATTTTAAGGTGTTGTTTCTGTATCATTTTAAAATGGACGCACTCCATGTTGAGACCTTTTAGCCCTCCCTAGTAGGCATTTTTGGTCCAGATTCAGACACTTTCATGCTTTCATGGGGTTTCATGTGCTTATGTGCCTATTCTGCCCCTCTTTTCTGCCTTTTCTCTCTATTTTTGAGACTTGGGCACATTTCCCAAGCTCCTGACCCTCTTGGTCAAGGTCAACTTTGACCCTAACCTAGGTCAGGGTTGACCTTGACCTTGACCCCAGGGTCTAGTGTCCTTGGGGTTGGGTCCCTATTTTGGGGTTTCATCAAAATTTCATCTTTTCCCTCTTCGGGGCCACTATTTCTTGAGTTAAGTGTTGAATTCTCAAATTAATATCTAAGGTGGACCTTTCTCAAGATCTGTGTAGGATTCCTAATTTATTATTTGAGATTAGCCTTTCTCAAGTTTTGTGCCTAGTGCTCAAATTAAATTTGGGGTTGGCCTTACCTCAAATTTTGTGACAAGGCTCTTAAATAATTATTTTTATTTCTACCTTAAGGGTGGAACCCTTCTAGAGTTTTGTGCCTAGACATTAATTTAATTTCCTCTCCATGTGCACCTCTCTAGAGTTTTGTGCCATGGACCCTTAATTATTATTTTCTATGTTGGCCTCTCTAGGAATTTGTGTCCAAGATCACTATAAAAGAAGGGCTTTCCTCTCTCATTTCTCCTAAGGCGATTGAAAGGCAATCCATTATTATCTACAAGTTATCAAACTATCTCAAGATCTCTCAAGCATTCAAGACATCTACATTCTTCATCTTGCCTTCTCAATTCAAGTACATGAGCACATTTACTTCCATGGATCCATGAATTGGCATGGTAAATCAACTCTATACTCTTCTACAAGGTTCAAACAAATTCAAGCATTCATCCTTGAGGATCCAGATTTGAATCCGTCATAAGGGTTTCTATACAAGCAAGGTGAATTTGTTCATTTACTTTATTTATCTCTATAATTTCAATTCAATTATAAGGTTAATTCCAAAACTGGGGTTTGACCAAGGCAAACCCCCCCCAAAAAACAAAACCATTTTTCTTGTAGGTATAGGTACAAAATAGTGAATTATAGAGCAGATATGGATACCCTTTTTGGAAAACTTTGAGGATCCACGAACAGATTTTCCATTGGAGCTGTGCAGGTTAAGGTTGACATTTTGGGGTCAAGGTTGACCTTCATCTAGGTCAAGGTCGACTTGCCTTAGAAAAAGAAAAGATTTCTGGGTTTTGTAGATCTCACAGTTTCGGTTTGGAAACATGAAAATCAATAGTTTTTGAGACTGTTTGACAAGGTTTTCAAAAGATTCCTTTTTAGAGGCAAGTACCTTTATTTCTTCATTTCAATATTAATCTTCTAGATTTAATTTTCAAATATTCTCAATTGCTCTTTCCTAAACCCTCTCTTTGTAGAGATGAGTGAGAAGTTAACCCAAGCCATTTATCTCCTTTGTATAGATCACGAATTGACACTTACATTTGTGTTAATCAGGTCTCATTGGAGGATAAATCTTGGTATTCTTCCTCTCCTTTGTATAGAGTGTGGATCCATTTTCACCTTATACATTTTGGTGAACCATATCTATCATCCACATTTTTTATCTATACAGTTTCAAAGAATAATAAGAATCATGGCTCGGTATGCCTGAATAGGAACAAGGTGACAATGAGGTAATATATGCCCCCTTGAGAGTTTTTTTGTGAAAGAAAATTATGAATGATCTCTCGAAAGAAGATTTAGATGAAATGATGAAAAAAAATATGAGTAAGAAGTGAAGAATGTTGGTAGGTTATGATCATTGTTTGATTGGCATTGGACATAGAGATTGTGGATAAGAATCATGTCTAGTTTTTGGAAGGACCCATCATGTATAAGACTAGCGACAACGTCTAGTTTAAGGAAAGACACACCCTTTATAAGACAAAAAAAAACATCTAGATATAGGAAGGATACATCCCCTATAAGACAAATGATGATGTCTAGTTTTAGGAAAGACCCATCCTATATAAGACTAGCGACAATGTCTGATTTTAGGGAGGACATACTTTGTATAAGGATCTTTAATAGGGGTATTAAGGATTTGTAGTACCTACAATAACATCAAAATTTGAAACATAAAGTGATATGTTAGGAAGTTAGTATTCCCAATATCAAAAGAGGAAGCAAATAAACAACGTGCATAATCATTCAATTTAATGAAATCAATTCAAAAACACATGAAAATGTAAACTAGAAGTCCTTCTTCATTGTTCTCCTTCTCTATAAAATGTGGGCTCTTAGAAATGAGTGCCTAATGTGCCAGCATGAGAATTCAAAGAAATTGTTGTTCCATGTATTTCTCATGAATGTGGTGTTGGAGATTTGATTCTATTCAGTTGATTGATTGTATGTTTGTCATTGCTGACAACATATAATACACAGTAGTGATTCTGTATGTACTTATTAGAATGATGACATGAAGACTTGCATGGTTAGCTACATGTTATTGACATGTTTATTATATTATGTTCATACACACAGATCCATATATGATGTTTCAGTCAAGTTGTGTAATTTTGTTATTGGTAGTTACAATTCTAGAAGAGTATCTGTTCAGAGTTGACGTATGTAACGTGTTTCTTGAGTTGCACCTATCTTCAGGATATGCGTGTGAATATTCATGATTAGTTATGAGTTGATGATAGTTATCTAAAGGCACCAAATTTTTTTCAAGAAGATTGCAAAGTTAGAGTTAATTTGGTGAGGCCGACTTAGTGAAGCGTCGCGTCTATTCAGTTTATACTTGCACGGTTGTAATTATGCTTGCATTCTTAGTAGAGCTGACAAGGATGTTATGAAGAGTTGTCTTACAGGTCCCATGATCTCATACTTTGAGGAAGATACTTATAGCAAGTCAATTGTGATACGCTAAGTGTGAATGTTAGAAAAAGAGACAGAAGATGTACAGAGAAGAATATCAGATGTGGTTCATTCATCAAGAGTCTATGTGATTCAGAAGTGAAAGATTGTAATACACTGGAACTGATCAAGATAGCAGGTATACTCTATAGTTCATCATCAGATATAGTGCATATCTATTATTCAGAAGGTTGTAGCCTTCACCATTAAGCAGTGAGCTTTTGGACAGTGAGTCCACCACCCCTAACAAGGTTATTTGTAAAAGACTCCTAACAGGGTCTGACCCTTAACCAGGTCACTATACTTATTGCATTGTAAAGTACAATTCTTAACAGGGTTGAGACATCTTCTAATAGGGATTAATATAAAAAAGTATAGTTCATTGTGGGTGCTAATTCCCATCAGGGTTTTTACCATTTGGTTTCCCCGTAATCAAATTGTGTGTTGTGTACTATTTTATCTGATTAAGCATTTAATTTGTTATATTATGAAGTTAAGGAAGAAAAAATAATTAAAGTTACTGATAACTGATTCACCCCCCCCTCTTAGTTATCCTTTGGGACTATTCTAACAATTAGTATCAAAGCCAAGTGCCTTGGAGAAGAAGCCTAATAGCTTAAGGTAGATCAGATGTCTTACTTTAGAAAAGAAAGCCCTAAGTTCGATGGAGAAAATTATCTGGATTGAAAAAACAAAATGATAACACATCTACAGTGTGTTGGCTTTGAGATCTTTGAAATTGCTACACAAGAAGTTGTAATTCCATATCTGAAAGACCTTGCAAAGGATGATGCTACTAATAGATGAAAGGAAACATTTACCAATAATGCAATTGCTAAAGAAGCCCTAATCAGTGCCTTATTTGATAGTGAATTTTCTGAGATCAAGAAAATTGATAGAGCATATACCATATGGAAGTATTTAGAAGATATGTTTGAAGGAGATATTCAAGAAAATAATGCACATAGGAAGACATGGAAAAAGAAATACAATAGTCTTGAGATGTTACCTAAAGAGAACATTAGAGCTTACAATAAAAGGATAAATGAAGTAGTCTCTGGAATCAGAAACAATGGTGGAGAAATATCAGAAGAAGATATAATGGACAAGTTGCTAACTAATTTAACATCAAACTATGAAAAAAAGATAAGTATTCTAGAGGAAACCATGCAATTCTCACAAGACTTCAAGAGAGAGACTTTGATCAGCAAAATCTCTGCATTTGAGATATCAAGATTGAAGACTGAA